>JABJVR010000035.1:10505979-10539620 GCA_025773905.1 Chitala chitala
GGAAGGGGATGAAATTCCGTCATCCGAGCATGACATCTTGGAATTCAGACTTAATGAGAGCTTTGGCAGCTTCTGTCCAAAGGCAGACAGTGATTAACAAAACACTTCAGAGTACAAGGCGCAGCGGCGCACAGAGAAAACAGTGATGATCTCCACTTAATCGCAGAAAGGCCCAGAGCATCTGCCAGCGTCGGAGGGCAGGAGGCGGCGCGAGCTCGCGCTCCGATAGGCTGTCATCTCCAGAGAGCCGCAGCCATATGCTCGGCTCAACCGCAAACTCCGGAGAAGTTCATTTCCTGACAAAACGCCGGGATAAATATGACATTCAAACAAGTGTGCTCACTCAGCCTGAACATTCGCTCCGGAGCCGAGGCCGCAATGTGTCACGTTTATCCTCTCAAAACTAGAGAATGCGCATGGCGCATGCAAAAATCACACATGCGCGCACACACATTAGCACATATGAAAACAGTGTGTCACAACACTATATATATACAACTATCGGTAACCCCAAACTGCCTATAATGTGATTAAACCTGTTATGCAGCTATTAAAATAAGAGAGACCTGCGCAGGTGTCCAAAGCTGACAACTTTTACTTTAACCTGGTTTCTCCAAATGCATAAGAAAAGGCTTTTTGTCTGTGCAGGAGATGCCAGTGTGTGCCCCACGTCGCAGTACTGAAATAAGGCACACCAAACTTTAGTAGCAGCCCATATAAAGGACTACTGTTGTAGGCTGAAATGCCATAGCCAGACAGCACAAAAGGTTCGCAGGTGTGAGCGGAATCGCTAGCTTAGAACAGCAGCTTATCAGCAGGCCAGATAAAGGAGATTGTGTTTCTGAAATCTCACTGACCGGCAGTTTTCCCCGCGTACGGCCTGAGAGTCACCGCAGAGTGAGGGCATGACATGCGCGCCTTTCGTAACGATATACGGTATCGTGTAGCGAGCTGTGAAGGCAGTGCGGGGGGGGGGGAGCTCAGGACCTGCAGAACAGAGGCAGCTGGAGAGTGAATTCAGCCTTGTCATTCGCTCAGGGCTGGCGAAGGCCCGCAACACGGCAACGCTGGGAAGGAGAAGCAGAAACACAGCTACCCCCGGCAACACCGCGCGGTCATGCACAGCCAGCCGTCCTTCCGCTGCGGGGAGTGTCGAAGGGGCGCTCGGGCCCTTGAGCAGATTGCCAAGTGGCTGGGCCCCTGCCCTGGAGCGAGCTTCATCCCAGAGACTGAATCCAGACACTCAGGCCATACAGTTGTACAGTCGGAGTTTCAGGACGAGGGCTTCTGAGCTCAGCCGGCCTTTGAAAGAAATGGGTAAAAAAAAAAAAAAAAAAAAAAAACTTCTTGGCTTCCACTCTATGAAAGGACACAGCCATCCAAATTACCCAAGCATTTTCACTGGAGAAATGTCAGAGAAATGTCAACGCAATCATCCAGGAGGACTGAGGAGCGCATATAGCCACTGTTGAGCAATTACCCCGATTCACGCAACTCATATTAAAGAGCACGTCGCAGTGCTGTACTAATGGGGGAAACGCCAAAGGGGAGCAGTTTCTAACATGCCTACGCCGTCGCCAAAGATGATATGACACACTGTGTGGGTATGATCACACGGCCTGGCACAGCGGTTATTTTCATGCTACATTAATGCTGCGAGGGAGCACAAGTCTTCATTTTAAGTCTTAGATTTTAAAGTAAGGTACTGTGTACATGCCTGAAAGCCACATAAATGTTTTAAAATAAAAGTTTTGTTCATTCTCCAGTGGATTCTTCGAGGCTTGCATCAAAATGAAACCAGATCCCAGATATCTGTTCAAAATTACCTGTAGCGTAAAGAAAAGGTACAGATGCTGAAAGCTTTAACACTTCTCACAAGATGAACAGTTACTGCTGCTGTTTAAACTGAATTACTTGTAGAGGGGCACAAGTGAAAAGTTCATTGTGAATGAATGTTGTTGCACAACAGAAATTTTAAAGTTAGACGATGAAATTTCCATAATGCTAAACTGGCGAGGGCGTTTAAGGTGACGAAATGTATCAAAGGCCTGTTGGCTTTCTTAAGATAGCAGACACGCTGCTGTGATCTTAAGTGTCTTACTAATTGCAATACATTTTTGTACACTGATAAATTAGTAATAAGTAACGACAAACTAAACTCTAATACCACTATAGCCATAATTGGTTTAAAAGACCAAGTTCAAGAATTTATTATACAAAGGCTGCTTGGATGAAAGAAACTGTTTTCTCATCCCCCCCACCCCACCCAAATCTTTGCAACCAATTTATCTCTGTGTGCAACATATTAAATACCATTTCTCATGTTTGTTTGCACATATACACACTGTGCCTTTTCAGTTTACTTCTACTCCAAGGGGGACAGCAAGTATCCATAAAAGATATACAGAATTTGATAGCACAACCTACGTTTAGTGAAATACACCCAAATGTAAAATAAATCCACTCTATACAAAGCTGTCACTTAATCTGCAGAGTGTTCTTTTATCTTCCAATATTATCCTTTTCATGTACTGTAATTTGTAAAACTTTTGATTTATATTTATATGTGTAATAACACACCAATAATACATTCCTCTCAGCCTGGTGAGCAACCATATATATATACAATTGTTATTATTATTATTGTTGTTATTATTATTATTATGTAAATAACCATGTACCAAAAGTGACTCAAGAGCATGCACTGATCACGACGATTCTTTTTGCCAAGACAAGACTTGAAGACAGGGTTGCCGTCACTTTGAGCAAAAAGTTTGCTTGTTTGTATTGGTTGTGCACTCGGACAGCTTTTCCCCTCCAAGCGCATTAAAGAGTATGTGGATTTCATTTGCGAGCGCAGTTGTATAACTCTCCAAGTGGGTGTGAAGAACTCAGCAACCTCTGACTAGTATCCACAGTGTCCTCTGGAGAGCTTTAATCTGCTTATCTGGGTCAAAGCGCCAAGGCAGAAAGTAGCACTTTTCCAAAGTATTCTCTGAGCTCTTAGCTACCTGAGGGCATGTGAATCTTTCCTCCCTGTTGTTAGCTGCCCTTAGCAGGTCACCATACTGCGTGTTCCACAACACATACAGTGTTTACTCCAGCGTACAGACAAGGATAGCATCAACATTATTTTATTTTCAGTGTTGTATCAAGGACACAGGCTCAGTATCACCAGGTAAAAAGATCAGAAAGCAAACATTTCTGACTATTTCTGAATGAGTATATCTAATGGATAGTTAACTTCGGTATCCTTGACACTGACAGAATGCATTTTAACGATTACATAACAAGGGTTGCAAAAAATCCATCCATCCGTACATCCTACCACAGTAATAATTATTGTGGTTTAATAAATATTCAAGATTTTTTTCTCCAAAAGCAGACAAACTAAGCAGATTATAATGCTATGAAAACACAGCTGCATGACCGTGCTACACACCTGTATATTGTACCTTACGCTCCGTTGATTCAAGGCATGCAGTCTACAAGTACACAATTAATTCAATTAAGATGAAATGCAAATACAATTCTTGCATAATTGTAAATTCATTTAACTTATGTAATACAATAATTTCATGAATGCACTGCAACTAATTAATGTACAGGTTTCATACCTACTAAACAAACTGCTGGCTAGTTATGTTTTAACTTTTGTGTGAGAAAATACACAAGAGATATAACTAGCCAACAGTTTGTTTGCAGTATAAAACTAGTGCGTCCGGAGGAGGGGGCAGGGTTAACCCCACCAAATCTTGTCTGTCTTCACCTAGTGGCCTCACACTTCTTGTAGAAATTAATTTAATTGGATATTGACTTGTTGTTATCTCTTGTCAGTAGCTACAGACCAATCTAAATCTTTATGAGGCAGTGCCAATGCCATATTGTCACCCAGTGTTAGGATTTCAATGTTAGGAATAGACTTACCTGAACTGCATGTTCCTGGGGCTATATGCACTGTTCTGAAAAAGTCTAAGATCATCAATAGTCCCACTGACCTGTTCTGTGATACTGCTTGACATTGAAATATTGAAAACGAGTATAACACATCTTTTGCTTTTAAAAGCTTGTTTATTTGATAAATAATTACATGTCGTTCAGCTCTAAAGTAGATAAATAAATGCCATTAAAGGTTATACATATGTACATATACACTCTGCCTGTGGTGCTTGTGTTTGTAGCCACGCCCCCTCGTTCTCCTCTCGCTGTTCCCTCATCTGTTTGCACCTAGTGTTTGCACCTAGTCTTTGTTTCCTTTCGCTCTCTATATAAGTTGGTGTTGTATGTTGTGCTTTGTCTGGTGTTTAAGTTTTTTGGTTGTACTTGCCTGGTGTTTGGCTCTGGTCCTGGCTTGTGGCTTTGGTCATTTTTTGGCTTTTCCTTGGTGTTTCCATAGTTATCAAGTTATGATGATCTGGTATTGGTTTTGTTTTTTTCATTGTGTCTTTGTTTTGGCTTTTTGTTTCCATTGCATGCTATTCAATAAAGTCTCTGCATCTAGACCTCGGTCCCTGTCCGCAACCCTGATGTGTGCGTATAGGATAGGTGACTTAGTGGTTAGTGCATTGTCTTGCACCTCTGAGGCTGAGGGTTTGAATCCTAGCCTCTAGGGCCACATAAGCATCAACATGTGTAGTGCTGGTCCCAAGCCCAGATAAAATGGGAGGGCTGTGTCAGGAATGGCACCTTGTACTTTAAAATATGTGTGGGTTCTTAACTAGTTGCTAGTCGATCTGCTGTAGGGAATCCCTCACAGGAAGCAGCTAAAAATTGCCTGATATGTTTTTGTCATTGTGCCGTGCCAAGTGGATACAACCAGAAGTTTCCACAACGTATTTGGTATTTACAAAAGAACAACAGTCTGCTGTTAGCTGTGTCAGTGAAACTGACTTAATTGGAAACAGCCAGAGGTAGTGGAGACAGGAAGAGGGCACTTCACTTGCAGCAGCTCATCTTGTGATATGTTGGACTTTCATTGACAGACATCTAATAATAGCACAGAAATTAACTTGGGCCATTAGAAACACGCAGATATTAATTTGGCCATTAATCTGCTATACTGTAAACGTTAAAGTGTTTGTTTAAGAATTTAGGAAACAGAGACAAATTAAGCTGCCAACATTTCATTTAAGGAGCTAATAGATGTGAAGTGAGCGATTTCACATCTGCAGCAGAATGTGTCTGCAACTTAGTTCATGGCATTCAACAGTGATTTCTTCTGCTAATAAATCAAGTGTCCATTCATTAGAGAAATATTTTTTTTTAGGCAATGGTTGAGATGAGGGAAAATGTTAGCTTTTTACAATTAATTGGTCAAATAAAAAAAATCACACTATTAATTATGTGTTCACCAGTATGCTATGAATTGTATAGCGGAGAAGCTAAGTATTGTCAGTTTGGCCTTGTGCAAGAGAAGCCTATTACAGACCAGCTTCTCAAATACAGCCAGGAAAAGACTTATTCTTCACTTTAATGCCTTGGTGTTTCACAATGACTTCAGCACAGAATTTGCCTCAAACCTTGAAAGCCAAAACTGCCCTGCACAGGGCTACATGTAAGTGTAACACTGTTTTATATGAGTACATGTAAAATGTAAATGTAGTACTATCCTGTGTAGGAGTACATATAGGGCTGCACTGTTCTCCTTCCCTCTTAGCTTGCAGCCCACCACAGTGCATCAGATACTCTTGTACTGTTAGACACTGGAGCAGCCATGATGATTTTCAGCACCAGATCACTCAGATTTTCCATGCAGGTGCATTACTGCATGAGGCCACCTGTCAGAAAAGTCAGCATGGAAACCGTAATCTGGCCTGGGCTATAGCTGTACCTTCAATCACAGCCACACATCAAATCCACAGTGCTCTTCATCATTCACTCACTGCCCCGCCTTATGCAGCACTGTCATCCGCAAGATGATGGTGCACTTTGAATGTTCAAAACAAAGGAAACCCATCCAGCATCTCTGCCATATACGGAATATGGAACCACTCTACGTTGACAATGACCTTCATGTTTGCTTCTATGCAGCTTTATGCATATTAAGTCTGTCGAACAGGTCACAATGACATTGGAGCAACCTAGCATATGCAAAAGGTGCCAACACCAATGGCACCCACTGCTGCTGATGTTGCAATAAATGTCTCCCCAGAGAGAAAATACGTCTGTGCATCCCATACATTGAAGTATAGGCTTCGCCTGATGGCCTGTAGTACAGCATAATGAACTTCTTATATCTCATCACACCACCCAATCTGTCCATTGAGGCTGCTTTACTTCAACAACAGAGGCAACCATCTGCGTTTTAGGATGTCAAGGCTAGGTTTCAAGGCAGGGTAACACAATTTGTTTGACTTCTGCCATTCCCATGGTTTTTCAATGGCCTAGGTCTACTCTATGCCTACAGCCAATTATGAAGCAGAACAATGGGAAAAAAATGTTTGCAACTCATTTGGCTACGTAATAAAATGTAGATGTTACAGACTTGCATTGTCAATTCTTTTAAATCAACTGTAAAGTTTAATGAAATATTATCCTTGCTGTTCCTTAAAGTGCCATCAGTTATAGCGGTGTTTTTATATCACATTACTGTATTGCAGGGTATAGCTTAGATTCAGGGCATCTAGGTTTCTCTCGCAAGAATTTTAGGTTTTACAGGATTCATGTCCTACTCATGGGATTTGTCCAGTGGGTAAATTGCTTGGCTGTAATTTAACTTCAGCCTTCTATGATAGAACCATATTTTGACCTTAGCAAAGACCTTAATTCTACACCCATGCAATACTTTTTTCAAATTTTAGGTTTTATAAGTCTGTGTTTTAAAAAGTGTCCTCCTAAACACACAGCCAGCAGTCACCATATATGTCCACTCTAACCCTATACCATGCAAAACCTTCTCACAAGAAACGTTTTGTCCATTTAAAGATATAGACATATAAGAAAAAATATGTGAAATGTAGGCTGTCTGTGTTTAATGTTTCATTTAGAGTTTTTGCATTATCCGTGGGATGATGAACTTGTTTATGAAGCAATGGGTTTCGTGTAAAAAAATGCTTTGCTGATGCATTTAGTGTAATAACAGTAAACCGAAAAAAGGCCTTGTTACCACGCCAATGCAGCAGGTTTACATTCATCTCATGACCTCTTACATTCACTTCTTTATTTTTACTCGGAGACTCCATGTCAGCCGTATTTACACTTTAAGGCGCACATAACACAATACTGAAGTCTTTAAAATAGTTTGTCTTTTTGAGTTCTTTGTTGGGATGCATTTTTCAGTGTAGCTGTGTGAGTCATGCCACTTTTGGACAATAACAAAAAGTGAAAGGCAACGGAAGCATAGTAATGATATAAAAAATAATTCTCATAATCATCATCATCCTCAACATCATTGTTTCACAAGCTGAAGAGATTTTGGAAATGACTGATGGAATAAATTAGCAAACTCTTTACCATGAAACCTTACATGAAAAAACATTATGGAAATGTTTCTATAAAAAAAAAATGCTTGGCTTATACCACAAAGAAACAGTTTAATTTAAATGATCTCCTCTTTCCATTCCAGTCCCATGGTTTTGTACTGTACAAACATCTATTAAAATATAGCTTGAAAAAGTGATACAGCTACTTTTTACAATGAGCTCTTTGCATGTGTATATACAACACTATGCAATTTATGAATCGTTTAACGTACATATGGTGAAGACTTACAGCAGCAGCACTTAATTCAGTCATTTAGATCCTTTAATAATAAACACGGCTTAACAGTAGTAATGTTTTCATATTAGCGAGGTTGAAGGCTAGGCACTAAGTAGGATCCTCTTTGCTTTCCGTGTTTTGATTAATACTACTTGGGATAATGTACAGTGCCTTGTTCAGAGTCCCTAAACCAACTGTAAAATAATGAGCCTTCAAGAATAAAAAATATGCTCAGGAGGAACTTACATATTCTGAGGCAGAACTGAATATATTCAAATGAAATGAGAAAATGAGGCCTGGGCTGATTAAATTTGCTGGAAAGTGAAACTTGCTGCTCTCAATCTGTATTTAACTGTCATCTCTCAGCTTTAACAATTGGATGGGCCATCAACCTTTTTGCATATTCCTTCTATAAATACCAGCTCTTCCACAATTTCAGCTGCCAGGTAGCTATGCAGAGCTTGCGGTCTTGTGGGAGCCAAACAGCCACTGGGCTTCAGCCAATAGCAGAGGGCTTTGCTCACCACATTGTGTCCTCAGCATGTAGCCAGCCCTCATATATTATAAAATACCTTACATGATTTACCTAAGGTTGTCAAGAAAGAAAAATTTCAGCCAAATGCACAGTAATAAATTGTAATACACACTGCATATGTTTGACTTATAACCCTTGGCATTTGGAAACAGATTTCTGTTCAAGAATTCTTAGAGGTTGAAGAATACACAAACATTGTTTGCAAACTTTTGCAATGTCCTGTATTCTCCTGTACAGCCTTCCAGAAACATCTTGCACTGTCGTCATCGTGATACTCCATTAATAACCACACACATACAGGTATCTCGTGTCCTGTGGTATTTTAAAGAGTTCTAAAGTAGCACAGATGAATTTACCATAAAACAATTTAAAAAAAAATCAAAAAGCACTCATGTTTCAATACAGTATGGTGGATTCTGACAACAGCATCAGACATTAAATGGAGTTGGCACTTTAACAAAATTGTATAATGTTTTTTACAACTGATATTTTCTAAACATGACTTGGAAGGATGTTCTCTTTTCCTGAGTCTTTTTTCTATATTTAAGCATTTATGCTGAATGGAACAAGAAACTAATCTCAGAATTCTTCTCAGAATCATTTTTCTTCTTTTAATTGTCTTCAAAATCTACAGTGAAAAATCAGCCACTGAGAGAAGCATGCAGTGTGTGACACAATGCTGTATATTTTTGAAAACATTACCATGTCAGTTCCTCCCCATTTGGAGAATGTTTAAGAGAGGTTTTATTTCACCCTGTCCACATTAAACATTACAATTATTCAAATGCAAGTAGTGAAGTTAAACAGAATCTATATTTTCTGACTTCTTACTGCACATCACAGTTCTGAGAGAATTAAGGCACTGAGTGGTCCTTTAACCAGTTTGAGTAGTATCTTTCTGAACTAGGAAATTGGTAACAGAAAAAGTCACATGAACAAGCTTTTTGTTTTTATGTTCTACCTAATAAATGTAAAATATGAAAAACACACACACAAACATGCAGACACACACATACAACCATTCCATCCAGCATACTGTTAGCTGTATGCTAATAAAAGGTCTCTTTCCAAAAATGGGCAATAGGCTTTTTAAGTGCTGCTGAAGAATTTCACATGTTCACTGATAATTTATGTGAAATTATATCCCAAAGCATAATTCACAATGTTCACTCAAACAGACTCACTTGACCACAGTCATTAGAAACTGCTGTTAATTATTGCATAATGCCCCTGCATGGTCTCACGTAGTCTACAAAATAAGAGGAAAGACACCGAAGAGAAAAAAAAAAAACAGCCATGTGCTTAAGCACCTAATCCTGGCATGAGAAGCTCCTAGGGTCCTTCAGAGGAAAATCATCTTAGCACTACAGCAGAGGGATTTAAATTCAACTCTTGTCAAGATAACTGCTGTACACACAGACTAGCAACAATAAAAAAGCTAAAAGGTCTCATTTCCAGCCAGGATGTGATTAAGAATGTTCTCCGGGCAACCAAGTGAAGACGGCCATTTGACACCAATTCGTACGGCTGAATCGACTGCGCAGGAGCAGCTGCACAGGGGCGAGCGCCCAAGCCCTGGCTGCGGTATTTCCGTCGTGGTTTGACGGATGTAGAGTGGCAGATGTTCCCAACCACCAACCCCCAACCCCTGTCCCACCCCAACAGCGGGCTAGGGGCAGCGGAGGATGGCGCGGGCGTCGAGGTTGACGTTTGGAATGATGGGCAGCGCTTCTGCTGGCAGCCACCGAGTTAAGCAAGTGGTTGGAGACACAAAGTGGATTGACCGCTGGAGTCAGAGCCCGTACACAGGTCTCCCATAAAGACAGAGGACTCCATTATTCTTCAGACTCCCTGGAGAGCATGAGGTCTCCAGCATCATTACCAGGACTAAGGATCTGACTCCACGACTTCGCCATATTCCCCCTCCCTGACTCCCTTCCTCTAATTATAGGTCAAGCACTCTTTTTGTAAATTATAAAACCTTTGTTCTTATCAAGAATGAAAAGAGAGGCAGATAGGAGAGAGAGGGGGAAAAAACAGTACAAAAATTGGAACAGGGAAAAAATTTCAATTATAAAACAGAGCTAATTTGGTATGACCAACGACTGTCATGCACACTGACAGAGCTCTATTATGCAGTCATTTGGGTTCTTTCAAATTAGTTATGTTAATGTCCTGTGAGTGAATGTAACACTTGGATGGGACAAGATTTCAGCAATTAATTTCTACAGTCATTGGAGAGACAAGCAAATTTATTTTCCCCCTCTCAGGGAATTGGTGTAGGAGGGAACAAGGTGGGGAGAGTGCATTTAGGAGCACGGAACAAGCAAAACACAAGCCCTAAATAAAGCTCAAACAATGGGAGCCAATGCCTCCTCATTCATTCAATTGACAATGTTTTGCAGCTTAAACCTGTTTTATTAATTATGTTTGACATTTCCTTAATTAGTTTCATTTACACCAAATCAATCCCTGCTGCTGTACGGCATCATTTATCATTTTAAAAAATTTGCATACCGAGTGCTGACTTTTTCTACTTAATTATACATTAAAAGTGTCAAGCGTGGTAGCTGCCTGGCATTATCCGCAGCAGAAAGGTTTGTGGCTGGACTGTGATGGCATTAATCACGGCGAGCCTCTGAGTGCTCCTGGGTCCTATCTGGGGAGCGGTGCAGCGCGTTGCGTGCCGCGCTTCTCATTTTGGTGCCATGGCACTCGGGGCATTTCGACCAGAATGACCCGCCGTGAGCGCAAGACAAATCTGTGACCTCCAGTTTGCACCTCCTGGGCTTGTTTACAGACCGTGTGGAAAGTTAATGTCAACTAGAAAGACAGAGCAAACCAGAAAAAAATAAAATTAAGAGTTAGAGTTTAAAAGCCAAGAGATGTATGAGTATTGGTATTTACTACCTGTGTATATTGTACACAGTATGTGCTCATGTAAATGTACACCTTTTCAAAATCTAAACTACAACATTACCATTGCTGGCATAAATCATTTCAAGAGTGAAACAACAAAGAAATGATAGTATAGAAATCTTGTGAATCACACTATAATATATATTTTATTTCTACCTTATGATGTAGGTAGACTGTAAACTGTGAAAGACAACACACATTTACTGAATTACATGAAGTAGTTACACACTTTTGAGTAAAATTTGGGGGGAAATTACAAACAGTGCAGAATGATGGAAGGGGTTAAAAATATATGTAACATAATTACAAAAACTGATTTCAGAAGTGAAAAAGTACAAAAGAGAATAACACAATTACTAGATAGGTCATATATGTGATATTGCTTAAGACAGAGTACTATGTTTTACATATCAAAAGATTAAATATGTTATTTACTCATTAAATTGTTTTCCCATACATATTTTCACATGGCATATTAGTAAAACATGTACAAAGATGTAAAGTGTGCTTACTTAAACACAGGTTTCATATAAACTACTTTATTCCTCATATTCATGTTTTTAGGTCTGTCTTACACACTAAATTCAACCTATCCAGAGCAAACTGTGGTTTCTTGGGTGTAAACAGGCTTTCGAGTTTTGCTTTTGAACCAACCTCCTGTAACACCTCTGCTAAATTTTCACTTATATATAAGAGCCCTATACAGAAAACTGGTAGAAAATTATACCAATGTATACATAAATACATACATATACATAAACAGTTTTTTCTCCCTTTAATGTGGAAAATAATTACTGCACACTTGTTAACACAACCTCTAGATGATGACTAGGACATTCTTCTGTCGCTAAGCAAAACAATGGCTAACGTCTATATTAGGAGCTTAAAGCGATACAAGACTCCAGGGTAACGGGGCATAAAGTGTTCTGCAATCAGAATCCAAAATTAGAGGTGGAGGAGCATGCATGGGAGGAATAAATTGAGACTGTCTTAGAGCCGATACGAACCGCTGATCAGCGGCTGCTGCAAGAGGTAGCGCTGGATCGAGAACTCCCTGTCCGCTTTATGGGCGACACAAAGAAAAGGCAGACAACAAAGAGGCTGATGAAGTCGCTAATGCGACGGAGAGTCCCAACACAAGCAGCGGGGAAGCTGGCCTGCACAGCTCAACGCACCGCTGCACTAATGCACACGCCGACAGAGAGAAAGAGAGAGAGCATCATTAGCCTAAGCAATTCTTTTTTAAAAATATAGGTCTAAGAAGACCTGGTAATTGCAAAAGGCTAGATCAATACTTGTTAAAAAAATCTTTTGCCCTTGCTTGCCGTCAGCACATATCTTTGGAATTAATTCCCAATCTGCGGGAGAATTGGGCATCAAACATCATTATTTCAGAGATTCCTAATCAGCATATTAATGGTGTAGAGCTATCCTTTACACACTTTTCTTTAAAGGAGTTCAAATAAGCTGTAATCAGGTGTTTTTTGAAAGAACCACTTTAGTTAAAAAAAAAAAAAAAAAAAACCTTCTGAGAACTGGAATTTATAAAAGTAATTCTGAGGCCCCCCACTACCCCAATAAAAACGTTCGTTTAAATGCAAACACATTTCCAGTTTAAATAATATAGGACTTGGTGCATTTGGGGGGGGGGGGGAGTGCTGCACCAGCATAAAATATGAAGATGAATTAAAATGCAGAACTGTGGTGGACATTCAAATTCCTCACATAAAGAAATAATAATTTAGAAGGCCTGCACTACCATTACTCTTGCATTGTGCCTCCACTTTCCATAATGACTACAATAAGTGTCCTGCTCAAAATGTGTATTCTGACAACAGAAAAGTAGATATTGCTTGCTTAAAAGCTTCAGTCCTAAGGGTAAAGAGCCCTAAGAATAAAGAATATCAGTCATTGCTAACGAGCTAAAAGAATAGCACATTGCCTTTATAAATCACTACATCTTGCTGTTTATTTAAATTCATTGGCGCCTCATTATAACTGAGCTATGCACCTTTAGGTCTGAGTTGATTAGGAGTGCCATAGCTCAAAATGGCTTTTAATTCAGTGAAACATGCTCTGACCTTGTGCCGTAACCCTGTGAGAAGCACACTATGGCTTAGACATTAATAATGATGCTACCTTTACAGCACTGGCAAGGTGCTACTTAAAATATGTATTATTAGTTACCAGCGAAGGCACATTTATCAAACCAAATTACCCTTCTGTGTAAAACTGCTTAATTCCAGGGCCCTTTACCTCTCTAAACCATTACCTGTTCTTCAGTTAGGTTCAAAATTAAACACTCCAGAAAAAAAAAAAAAAAAATGTCAGAATAATGAGATCCGGATGTGGACCTGGATGCACAGCTGATTACTCCCAAGTGGCGTTGTGTGTCATACCAATATAGTCCCTGGTATGTGTGAACAGACCCACTCAGAACACACATGACTAACTGCCAATCAAGTGTTAGGCTTCCAGGAAGCAGACACGGCCTTTCCTAAACCAGGGACTAGGGAAATCAATAGGTCAAGCGTGTTGGGAGAGATGGAACAAATACTATGCTTTATATTTCTAACAATAATATTGAAAAAATTCTCCAAAGGAGTGTGCCAGGAGTCATCCGGGTTAAGTCAGAAGCTAACTGGTCAACAGATAACATGTGTTAGCGGAAACATGCTTGTAGACGTTACTGTAGTACAACTCTACTTATTCAAGTCCTGAGTATGACCCCAGGGAGCAACGATTCTTTGGTTACATAAAAAGTTTCATAATGGCAAAAAATAAGTTTAAAATTCAATAAACAATGGACTTTTGAATTTTATTTGATTTCTGCTAAAATATTAGAATAATTAATGCCATCATGTCGATGTAGATTTTAAGTCATCCAAGGGGAGCTGTATGGAAGTTAAATCATATCAACTGGACTTCATTCTTCTACTGGATAGAAACATTTCACTACTTATCCGAATAGCTTCTTCAGTCTGAGTTGAAATTGAGTCATCTTAGGCGGAAGAAGCTACTTTGATAGTGAAACATTCCTATGGACAAGAAAGATGTCCAGTTAACATGATTAAATTTCCAGACAATTAATACTGATGGGTTTCTTTTTTTTTTTTTTGAAGAGTACAGAAACATATATCTCTAAACCCTACACTATGACCTGAACACTTGTCAGCAGTATCAGAATGACTGGACGTTCAAGTGAAGAAGATCCTGAGGAGTTAGACATACAGTCAACAGCATCACACCTACAACAACGATGATTAGCTCAATCAATTGGGTAGGTAATGACATCAATTACTGAATTTAAATTTTACGGCAATTAAATCTATGTGTGAGAGGAGCCCCGAGCAGGAATACACCGATCGACGCTGGTCCATTATGCCCCTGGACGCAGCCCAAATCCAGATCAGGGAGCAGAAGCCGTGTAAACGAGCTGGGCAGGCTGGGCGAAAAATATTATCACCGCTGTCGGCGCTAATGTGAGAGGCCCGTAAGATCCGTGTTTGGATGATTTGTAAAGGTGACGACCAGAGCTTGCAGTTGCTCGTGGCTGCCGAGGTGGGACCTTTCACATCAGATGAACTGATGCAATTAGTGAGAAACACCTCTTGAGCTGGCATGTCCCACACTCTGGGGTTGGAGGTTGGTCAAAAACAGGAGAGAACCAAGAGAAAACCGAGCTTGTACATGGTCTCTTGTCTCACAACGTGTCTGATCTCCGTGAGATCCTATTCAGCGAAGAGCAACATGTTTTCCTGCAGGTGTTCCTTCTTTCACGATTGTTTGTGTTTGCCCATATTGTATATTTCAACAAATACATGCACAATATTTTCACATCTTTAATCAGTGGCAAAGCACTAATGTTTACATCAGTTTTTTTCTGTGCTGTTTCACAAATTTCTCAAGCCTTTAAAGCCATATTTATTTACCTGATGTGAAAACTACCAAGAATTAATTTCACACTTTAACAATTTTAATGTTTCACTGCAGTTGATCTAAAGAAATTGTATCACATTATAACGTACTATGCCCCTGCAACCTTTAATTTATAACTACATTATAGAAAAGGCACATAACTTATATAAACTTCATCAATATTAAGGTTCCGTATGATCTGTCGAAAATGTACATTACATTAGCCCTATTAACATTGATTACAGGGAAAAGTGTACAATCAATAATCATCATTTTATGGCTCAGTAATAAAACCATATAGAATTACTAAGCGGTGATTTTTTCAATTTAGTCTCAATCATGATCCAGGCAAGAGTCCTAGTGATTTTATATATATGTGTTTTTATCATTTTTTTGTGATTTAAAAATTAAAACCTTAGCTTGGAACACCATTGGCTAATATTTCTTCAATGAATAATAATGAACAACATTATGTACCATTTCTGGAGTTCAGGTTTAATTCCTAATTCAGAACATTTAATGTATCATATAATTACTTTACATGTATTAGATGTCATATGTATGTGAAATCACTGCTAAGTTAGACTTTAAAAACTTACAAAAGTAGGTTTGAGGACTTACTGACATATTACTCTCCACCCATTAAGTTTTTTCATTGTTATCCAGTAAGTTTTAATTAATAAGCTGTACTATCAAAAGTACAAAGGGCAAGACCACGGTTCTGTTCCATGGATCTTAATAAGAAAAAGAGAGCAATATGAGATGACTTTGTGCTGTACACTATCTAGCAGTCCCTCAGTGGACCACTTCTCTGCACTGAGCCCTACAGCAGAGGATTTCCATACAGACAAGAAACTGCAAAGGCCCTCAGCCTTTGTGATTTTCCCTGTCATTTTCAAATGCCCAGCCATATAGCAGTAGTTGGCAAGCTGTTATTTTGTCCCCAGTATGATTTTGCACATTAGATCATGTGTTTGTGCCCCGGGGACTGGTTATTCCACTGTTTGGGTACTTTGTCAGATGACTCAGTTTCTGTGATTTATGGGCCCTCTAAAGGTTGCATTTCCACCGTATATGGACGGCTGCATGGTAAATGGAGAAAGCCTGAATTTATTAACATACAATGAATGATGATTAATGTTTTATAGGCTACGATCTTTAAGATGTCTCGAGATCTGAAAAAAAGCAGGCACACATTTATTTTTTCTTATATCTCTCGTTGCTTAAACTTTGTCAAATACTCCAGTAAAATAACGTGGATACAATCAAATGTGATCCAAAATTTCAGAATAGTGTGTTGATCTTTATTACTGTGATTTTACTACAGTTTTGACCACCGAGTATAAAGTGAGATGTTGGCAGCACAAGTGATTTGTTGGGGAAAATGTAAAACAAAAGTCTGTGAGAATGAGGGAGAAAAAATTAATTTGAGATAAGATCACGATATGTTTGCAAGACAATTTGTCAAACTGCTTCAGAATATATCCCATACCACATTCCCTTCGCATATGTAAGATTTTTGGTACACGAATCAAAGTTATTAATAAAATAATATTTTTTTTATTGGTGCAGGGTTTGAAACAACATGTGACATAAGCTTGGGAACAGCAATCCCAGAAAACTGCATTCTTTATATCAGTGTGCTTTAACAAATAATAAAAAGCACATCAAAATGCGAGATCACGCATTTCATATGGTTGCCGCTCACTGGGGTCACTTGTAAACGCACGTGGCGGAGAATTGCGTAAACTCTGTCCTGGCAGCGCAAACACGAGAAATAATCCAGGTCAAATCGAGCCCAAGACCCACGAGGGGGCAGACAGCCGCATGCACGCCCGACGTGCAAGAACATGTCATAGCATGCACGAGCGTGCAGGAGTGGACCATTCGCGCGCTCGGTGTTACTGGAGTAAACGCGATGAGCGTTAGTGTGGATGAGAAGCACGTGGCTGGGATCCCCCTGAGCGGCGGGTCACTTCCACACGGAGCTCAGCTTCTTCTCACATCATTACCTTCATCTTCTAATGCGATCCGCACTTTGTTCAATCGGCACACCTTAACTCTCATTTGACGATAAAAGTGAAATAGCTAGGGGCTGCCGGTGCTCGCTCAGACTGAAACATCCGCGCCAAAACAGAACAAAGCTACTTAATATTCTTTTACAGTCGTTAAATTTTTATTTACTTTGAGTAATTGTGATATTTATAACAGCTTTGAAGTAGTACTCTCTTGAGATTAAGATTTTTTTTATTAGTGTTATATACTGATTTACAGTACATGCTAAAAATTTATGTAAAAACAGTAGATATACAAGTTCTGTGCTTTATTATTACCTAGTAAGTCATCTGTATACCTCGAAAATGTCCCAAGACCACCTTGGTCTACTGTCATAAATTTTTTTTAAGCAGTCTAACATCATTTTTTCCCGTGCATTCTTTACTGCTGTCCAATGCATTGTAGATTGCATATGGAGCACAGCTACTCTAACTAATGATTGCCACCATCATTTAGCATCTTTTGAGCATGCAGACCATTTCTTCCTATGCAACCCATGCAAAGTCAATGGAAATCACAGCTCATTTTAGGAATTTTGCAAATAGATTTAGTGGTCTTAATTGTCAGAAGGAATGGAACTTTCAGACATACTAGTAATAGTAATATTAAATACCTCAATAGTACATATGTGCATCTAAGCATTTCTTTTGACTGCCAGTGTATTTTGACACTTATTGCAGTAAAACTGAACTTGCACATAACACAGTCCTGTGATTTTCTGTTAGGTTGAATTACAGTTTTTTTTAAAGCAGCATCTATTTATTGTCTTTCTTCAACCAGTCTTATCTGAAGATCAAAACTCAAAGTAAGCGAAAGCCACAGCTGCTGAATGTAAACAATGAAACGTCCTTCGAAATAACATCACGATACACTGAATTTGAACTCGCACACTGGTATTCTGTCAATTTCAAGAATAATAAAAAGGAGTATACTCTTAAGGCAAAAGCACTTTGCTTTCATTCAACTCTAAACTATCTTCCTTCCCCTCAAGGCGCTGGAAGGCTTCAGATTGGAAGAAACGGTAAATCGCTGGAGTGAAAAAGGGAGAAGACACGATGCAGGAGAGCGAAACAGAGCGGTGAGCGAAGCATAAAATAACTTCAATCTAACATATTCTCCATGGGCGTCGGGAAGCAAATAGCAAGAACATGTAGCTATAGTACTCCTGGGGTTTGTTCTTCCTCCTTTTGACCTGAAGAGGAAACGATGTGCCGTGAGACACGGGGGTGGGGGGGACCCTAACGTCAATTAAAGCTGAGGCACCCCTCGTCAGTGTTACAGATGAGAAGTCAAAGGTCGTCCCGTGATGTGTATGCATCTAATGTGCTAAACGGATTCCTGGCCACTCTCATTACAGACGCAACGCAATTCCATGGCACATGTCATCTCTGTGAGGTTTCTTTAAAGCCTTTGCAGTGCATCACAGCTGCTGCTTCACTGGCCCCTTACAGCAGAAACACGAGACCTGAAAGAAAAATACATTCTTTATCAAATCCACATATTACACATCTACAAGGCAGCTACCAGCTGCAATGAAAGGCCACATCGTTATGTACCAAAAAAGCTTAAAAGTATATTAAGAAATATGTATGTATTGACAGCATAATTTGAAATTTCCAGATTTACTTATTCAGAAAAAAAAAATTGTTTCAGATTCAGTAGATGTACGATAACTGAACAAAATTTTGTAGTCACAAGGTTCTGAATATTGAGTTTCTTTTAGCATTAGGGGAACTGAACTGATTTTGCATTATTGAAATTTTTTTTTTGTAACAATGCATTTCACCATTTCAGCCTGTATGTGTCTTCTGTTATCACATAAATATAACATCTTCTACAACAAAGAGTTTTTTTTTTTGTTTTAATCATACAGAGTGAGGTAGCTAACAGGAAGCCCCACATCAGGGACCTGGTGACAGCAAAGAAAAGCCATGCCAGGCCTTTCCAAAAGACATCTCTCTCTCTCTCTGATTACTCTGACATTACCATAATACCAGCTTTGTCACCTTATAGGCCAATTGTTAAGAAAATGCCTTCCTTTCTTTTGAGGCATGCAGGGAGCCGAAGGAGGAAGCCGCTTTCATACACACCCCCGTTTGTGAGGAACAAGCTGGATTTGGCCCACGGTACAGCCTCTTCCTGAACAGTGTGCACATGACACCTAGCCAACTCTCCCCAGCCTCGTTCTTCTGATTAGACCCCACAGATTATTAGCCAAGCCTCATCCTGGAACCCAGCGCTTTCCTCTTCATTGTCTTTTTAAAATTTCTCTATACAAGGCAAATCAGCATGCAAAATGTACAGGACCGAAAGCCTGATAGCCGGTGAAAGTGGTGTGGTTTTGGTGGGAGGGTGAGAGCTTCTGGACGATACAGTTGTCACTCTAAATCACAAAATCCCATTCACTGTCACATTACAGCTGCCATCCTCCCTTTCCCCCGTTCTCAGTCACACATCAGGCAGCTGCCAATATCACCTCCAAACCCCAGGAAGTCCGCAACCTGCACCAAACTTCTCAACCGCCTTATCTGTTCCCTGCACACTAATTCTGAGCATCCCGTGCCTTCATGCGCCAGAATTATGCCCGCTTTCTTACACCTCTGTCTCCAGAGCTTTGCATTTGAAATTGAACAGACACAGAGCCAATTTATCATGGGCTGACATGTGTCATGTTCAAGGCCTAACCAGAGGGACCCGCTGTATGCACCGTATTTATCCTTTTGTTGTCTGTAAGGGCCTAGACAATATGAGTAGCTATCAGGAAGAAAGGGAGGGATATGAAAAAAGGAACATAAATAACTAAATGCCCCGGATTGAATTTCATACATTTTTGCTGGAAATGCGGGAGAGACTCATGGAAACATGGTAGCAGCGGCAGGTTTTCCAGCAATCACCTCACTGTGTCTGCCAGACTCAGGCTACAAGTTTCGGCGTTAAGAAGTGTCACATGACGTCAAACTGAACAAAGCAAAAACATGGTGGCACAAAAAAACACACCCTGCACACACTCCTCTGTGACAGCTGCATGTAATTAGCTCCAAATATGTATTTGCCTACACTTTTTTATAATCCACACAGTGTCAATAAAATGTGCTGATAAATTTCATATACAATTTGTAGCTTTTTGCACCTTTTTTTTATAAACATTAATATCTGCAGCACCTTAATCACACCTTAACACTCATTAAAAAAAAGTCAGCATTATTCGCTGACTGAAAAAACAACTTAGAAATTAGGTTAATTAAAAAGTTAATTAGTGACGTTCTTCGAAATCACAGTCTTTGAAAATTTGCTGAATATCTGAAATTATATTTGGCTACAGTACACGTTAGTGGTCTTTTCAAAACTATAAAAATAGAACCTTGTATTGTTATATCTCTAGTGGTTAAATCATGATCAATTCCAAAATTAATGCACAATTTCAGGATAACTAAATACAGAATATATCTGAGTGAATGAAAGGAAAGGTTGGAACAGGTAAAACAGAGTGTACTGTAAGGACATGCTGCTACAGAATCCTCCTTTAAACAGTGTTTTAAAATAAGACCCTTAGTTATAGATGATTAAAAGCTCTAGATAAAAATGCTTTAACAAATTTGAATAGGTCCTGGATGTTAATGAGGGAGAGATAACAGCAGCCCAGAATAAAAGGTGGTCAGCAGACACAAAAGAAAGACTGTTAGGTAGCAAGGCTGGACAGTTGGCCAGCTGTGCTGAAGGGAACTGTCCTGCATGGAAAACACCAAAGCGTCGGTGAGGCAACGGACAGCACTTCAGTATTTTAAATTAGTTTGCCTTTCAGTTATCATGTCATTCTGGCCCTCTCAAGAGTAGCACATACGGAAATCTGTGCATAGCCAACCATCTCATTCTCCCCGAGTGTGTGTCATGAAGCTGGAGATAAGGTTCCTCTCGACACCCTTGGGGAGCTCGTGCACACTAGCAGAGGAATTAAATGGTGTATCCTTGGCATTAACATCTCAGAGCTCACGCCAGACAAGTGCGTTACTGTGAGTACGCACACCGCTGTTTTTACAAGTTCTCTCTCCATTATAAATCCGGCATGCCAAGCAGCTCAAGCTAAAAGGAGGTCCAGCCTGCTAACGTTAGATCCCAAGCAAACTCCTCAGCTATGTATCATTTTATTCACATGTTCAAAGTGATCTGTAATCAGCTAGTCAAAGGCAACAAAGTTAACATCAATATAATGATTCATGGTTTTCAACTGAACATTCAAGCTGTACATGTATCAAATTTATGCAATAAAATTACAGAAAAATGGAAATCAATAATGGTAGTTCTTTATTTATGCTGCATAAGTAAATGAAGAGCAGCCTATTGTATTTATCTCAGGACAAATGTTGTTTTCCCCTGGATGTCCACTTGATTCATTTCAAGTCAACATATTACCTACACAACTAGGTTATTCACAAAACATAATACTATGCACAACCAGCACAAAGATTACTCCAAGATTGTTTTTTCAGTTCATTTCTTTTCAGCTTTTTTTAGTTCACACAGGTTGGTGTACACACTATGTGAAACTAGAGCAGGTCATGTGACCTTTGCTTGTCAGCCTATTGAGAGGCGGCCTGCCTGCCCCGCCTCACCCTCATGTCTCTAGGCTACTGCACTGTTTTATACTCTTGGCTTCTATACTGTAAATAATTATTCTGTGGTCTTCCAGATTTCACTTAAGTATTCAAATAAGGTCAATTAAAATATTAAAACATACGTTTAAGAAAACGTGCTTTTATTACGCATTTTAATTACTGAAAAAAATTGTCAATATTCGATGGTGAACGAGACTCATTCCATGTTGTGAAACTGTAACAATTTCAGTCAGCAGAAACTTTGATCCTCGCTCTAGGAAATTACACTTGCACCTTTACATGATATCTTGGTTTTACGCAAGAAGATATACAGCTAATTTCTTCATCTTTTCTGCAGAAATGATAAGCAATCTGTTCGCTAGATAAAATGAGTCAGAGTAATTGAGAAGGCCTTGATTAAATAATTTTCAATAACGTACTGCACATGTCAGAGCACAGCTCTACGTGTTAACACTGGCAAGACAGATAATCTTTTTAAGATTTTATTTTCTGTCTCGAAGCAGTGCAAAAGCTTTAATTTTGATAAATGATTATACTTTTGTTTAAAAATAAAAGATTCACAGATTGAGCATCATTAATCGTATTCTATTTAATTATTTGAAAAGATTTAAAAGATTTAATATTGTATAACCAACAAATTACAGTAAATTTATTTAAGTGATTTTTTTCTATGAATAAAACACTGTGCTTCTTTGCAAAATGTTACAAATTTTTGTAGTCCTTCTGATTTAAAGGAGCCTAATTATACTCGGTATAATTAAGGTAATATTTGTGGGAAAACACACAGTTGAGAAAAAATACAAATAATGTTACAAGGAATATACTGTGGTAATTTTTTCAAGTAAATCCAACTTTTAAAAGATGTATTCTGCCTTCTACAACTCAGACTTACACACCCAGGGGTATCGGCACAGCCGATTCACCTGAGTAGGTACAGATATAATACTTTGCTCGAATCCTTCCCACCATGAAGTGCACAATTTCACTTTCTTTCCAAATCTCCCAGCACAAGCCTTACTGTCGACAACAAATTGAACATTCAAGTGGGCAGAATGACATTTGATTATGAGCTGTATGATAGTGAAGATCTCTTTAGTTTCTGCACTGTACAAACAATGGATTGCGTGAAGCTTTAATTCTGACAATGCAGGATTCTAGTGAAAAATTTTCAGAAAATACAAAGAAAAACTTAAATTAGTTTACGCAGTAAAGCCTGAGTTTTTACCTACATTTTAACAATGTATATTAACAGTTAAATTCATTATTACGGTCATAGTAGGTATTATTATAATTTTTTTATTCTTTTATTATTATTATTGTTGTTGTTGTTGTTGTTAAATGTACAGCACAAGACGTTTTGTTGTTAAATGGACCCTCTCTATTAGACTGTGTTTATACTTCATTACCTGCTAAAAGAGCTATAAAAATGTTGCATTCACCTCAACTGTCAAGTAAAAATTCACTTATGTACTGTTTTTAATATTTGTATTTATATATGAATTTCTTATTATTTGTTACCATGTATAGCTTGAATTACCAGCAGGAATTTCTTTTTTGTGTTTTCTGTTTGAATGAGGAAGCTATTTCTGCCCAGCCTGAAATTACGACACCAAGGAACCGCTGTCCATGATGTTTACATATTCTGCCAACCTGCACATGTACAAATCACTCATCAACACATTCATGCTTTGTGTAGCAATTGGACTGCGTTTCAAATTTAATTAGAAAGGAAAATTAGGTAATAGTTTTGTATGTGTTTATGAATATTCAGTTAGAGGTATTTTTCAATGGGATTAAGTGATTTCTCCATTGATGCGATGTCTAATGACGTTAAGGAAAAACTTGAAAAAAATAGATAACTGCCTGTCACCGTTCTTTCGGAATGATTCCATGTCTGTGGGGTGGTCTAGAGCAAAGACAATCACTCTTGGCCGTTAGGACAATGCTAGACATTCACGACGACAGTACTGGGTAGACCCATTTGTATCATTTTATCTTGCTAGTCACAACAAACCATCAGGTCATTGAATAGAGTGTGAAAGCGCACATGTGCCTGACCCCCCAGGTGAAAATGGGACAGGGAACGGGGCTCAAAAAAGACAACTTCCCCTTTACACACACAGTTAGGCTTAATCAAGGCTAGCAGGTGGTTGGTGTGGGGGTTCAACTGGACTCATTCAAATGACAGATAAGCTAAAACACTGCAATTAATTCAAAGTACTTGCAGCAGTTTTAATAACAATAATCTCACTCTTAAGCTGTAAAACAACAAAGCAGCTGAAAGGCAGAGTGTTTCAAACGGTGCTGAAGAGATAAGCCCAAGATGGGAAGACTAATTTGCGAGCGGCTGAAGAACATTCCCTGTGTTGTTTCATCAGCGACGCCCTTTCTCCATCCCCTCAGCCTTAACGGGCCCTGCTGGGATGGGAAGGTTTAGACCGCAAAACGGGCTTTGTACAGGTTCTCGCTGTTTCCGTGCCTGTCCTGATTTACAGCCTGCGCTTCCCCTCTCGTTTTACAGCTGGGTGAGGCAGAGGACACAGGAGGATAGCGCTGGGCCTGGGGTCATGCCCACAAGCACAGTCGCTGGTTCCGAGCACTAAGAGAAATTCTGTCGAGCTTCTGCATACCGAAGTGCTCTGACATCAGGTCACCCGCAACAGTCTTCGCTTCACTGAATCATTTTAGCGAAAAAAAAAAAAAAAAGTAGCTGTCGGCATGTACGGTTTTCCATGGCAACGTATCAATTTAAAATAACGAACGTGCGGTTCACTGACTTATCCGGTAGTAAATATATATTTTCTTGAATTTTCAAGCACAGGGTAAGCGATTTTTCTTTATTCTTAATAAGATTCTCCCCCGAACACAGGAGCCGCTCCTGTTTAAAGGCACATTTTGATTAAAGACGAAATTAACGAAACTAGAAGTGAACAACGAGCAGGAGACAAAGGAGTGCTGACAGCGCTGAGGTATCTTTAATCAGCGAAATGTGCCTCTTCCAGCCCGCAGAACGCACGGCCGTCAAACCTGCCGGGTGACACAAATGAATCTCAGCGGAGGTGTGGACAATGGCAAGCATAAGGTTACAGCATGTAGATTATTTCTAGGATGAATTTTCTAAGGGAGCTGCCATGTCCCACAGTGTGAATGTCACAGGCAGAGGATGGGAACAGGACGCTCCCGACACAACAATGACACGGCCGCGCTCACGCCTCCCGCCAGCGTCCGGGGCAAAGCTGCATGTGTAATTGATTCTGGTGCCCCTCTGTATGTTCTCTCAGGTTTACTGCCTCCGTGGCTGAAAAAAAATGCTTTAAAATCAGATAGCAGGGCTAGACAGCACGGTGCTCGCCACAGACAAAGAAATACAAGGGCAATTATTTCAAAAGGCAGAACTAATTTTAGCTAGCAATACACTAAAGCGACAGATGGGTTAAACTGATATTTATTCAACAGAAATAGGCATTGCTATACATACAGAGATTTGCATGTAATTTTTAATCTATAACTTACAGTATGACAAGGTTTAAACCATTACGTCTAGATTTTGTTCAATAACCTATACAACAGAGAAGCTGTGAAACACATCATGAAAAAACAGTAATATGCTGCAGTGTAAAATAAAAACATGGGTTTTGCCCCTGTGTAAAATTAATTAGCCAGATATAAGGTGCCCGCGAGCAGGGCACTGGACAGTTAAGAGGTGTGTAATTCAGGCTGCCGTGCCAGCGCGGCTCCGTGAATTAGACGCATTCACAGCGAGCGTGGGTCCCGGTCTTCCTCAGCTCTGCTCACGTGTCTTCATGTAGGGAGGCAGAAGATGGGGGCAGGACGCAGACATCCCAGCACACTGCATGCAGCCTCGCAGGGCGAGCCGACATGCACGCGACACCATCACACCGTTGGCATTGTTATTTGACCAGGTTCATGCACCATGAGCAGTGGGGCAGAAGACAGGACTGAAAACCAGAAGCGCCAGGCAACACAATGAAGTGTCAATATTCACATTTTCATTTTAGTTATATTTTTGTGTTTTCATTGACAGAGGACTGCCATAAGAACAGCCTGTGTGCCAGTATAAAAATCACTCTAAGTTGTGCAAATTTTGGAACAATAAAATAAAATTTTGATGTAATAATAATTGCTGCTTAATAACAGTAAACAATAAATGTAAGCAAATATAATACCTATACAATAAGTATTATAGCTGTATTTAATGTCATTTCTGTGGCACACAGCTAGCATATACCTCATTCTGATTTTAAAAACACTTATACAGCTCTGCATGCACTTTTTCAATCATGGAAAAACGCATAATATTTAAAACCACTCAACCATTAATAACCACAACACAGAGTCTTTTGTGACAATAGGGTACTACTTTTCAGCAGGCAAAATCAAGGACGACCCAGGCAGCCCTATACCTGGAGCCTGGTCGCTGAAGGGTCTCTCCACCCAAGCTACTCAGCAGCCAGCGTGCACTTGTCCCATTCAGATTGTGTTCCATGACTCTAGTCTCCACCGCTCACCGGTTCAAGGGAGCTCTCAGTAAGCTATCTTTACACCACTCTATAATGAAAGCATTTCATTTCCTTTCTTTCTTTGTCTTAAATGAAAAGATTGTAAGCAAAAAAAAAAAAAAAGCAGAAAGTGTGGCCCGAGGTGGGAGTGCTGAGGCGAGAGTATTACTAATGGGGCCCAGGTGACAATGTGCTGACCAGCAGCTGCGTGCTGAGATTACACCAGAGGGAGGAGCTCCGATGGGGGGAGTGGGGGGGGGGTCGACGAGGAGGTTTGGGAGTGCCAGCACCAGGGACCACTCTGTCAACACATAAACAACAAGGGGCCGCACGTACACCCCTCCCCCCCCAACAGAGACAGACCGCCGGAGCAGGATCTGACACCCAACCAAAAGAGGGCCGGAGTGTCCCTGGGAGATGACGTCACTGAGACATGCAGGCAACGCCGGGAGGCAGAGAGCATCAACAGAGCCTGTTGGGCCACAACCTAAGCATTAATGTTCAGCTAAAGCAGCCACTTCATGTTTCTCCTGTTATCATCCTACACAGGGGAAAGTTTGCGTGTAGTATATAATGGCAATCAATTACACAGTCGCAATACAAATGTTAAATTAATAAAAATATGATGACACAGGACCATATGTATACTAAGTACATAAATTATACAGTTCAGGCAAGCAAACTATGTAAGGAAAATCAAAGAAGTTCCTGACATATCTTTATAAACTTAATTGTTTTGAAATTATATATACTTAGTTAATAAAATAGTTGTTGTAACTAATATGTAAATAGCATGTAAATGAATTCAGCTGTATTTAAATAACAGCAAGCAAAAAACCGCAGACTTACAAATTGTTAGATTGTTTAAACTACATTTAAAATGCAATGTATAATAATAATATTATTAATAATAATAATAATAATAATAATAATACATCTATAAATTATTTCAAGTTGTTCCATTTCCAGCAATCAAAAAAACCTTGGTTTGTTCAGGGACTACACTTATAGTCTATTATCTATACAAAACTTTTTAATGACACCGAAAAAAAACTTAAGAATGAATTGGTTTTATTTTTAAAATACGTTTTAATTTGAACTAAAACTTTACCCACTCAACTGCAATTAGCAACATGCAAATGGTTTATTTACCTATATTTTATTTGAAAGCGTAATGTGCTCTCCTTTATAAATTATTATTTTGTTTTACAACTATGGAGAGTAAAGTAACACAAAAATCTGTTTTTCACTGAATATCCACTTCGGAGCACTTTAAGATAGCAAACAGAAATCGTCAATTGCAAAAAACAAAGACGTATTTTTCACACAATGGATCAACGCTGCCCCCTGGTGTTAAAACGACGACTAAGATTAATGTCAACAGTGTCAAATTCGAAAAATGTACTGTAAATGTAAATGCATTTTTTAATGAGACAAAAATTGGAGTCTATCTACACAATAAAATTAATATAATTTTAATAAAGAAAGTAATCATTTGGCCAGTTTGAAATATGTGTTCAGCTGATTTGCATAAAATTATTTTGAAATGGTAAATGTTCTGTGCAAAATTAAGTTCTAACCGTTAGACTACAATAAGAACAAAACTGTCTGTGCAATTTTGTAAATAGTTTCTTAAACACTAAAGTTGTACACAAAATTGATGCGTCTACTTCATATATTTTTGGTTACTGTGTATATCGTTTCATATTTAATATCTTAATGGTATAGTGATAACTGCAGTTCAGTTTTTACTGTTTGCAGTTTACTCATAGCTATAAGATGAAATCCATGATGTATACAAAATACGAGTGAGTAATTGCACTGCAGTGACATGAGACACTGAAGTAAAAATCTCAGTCCTTTTCAAAAAGAACGTCTGTCACATTGGTTCTCTGTCATACATTAGAAATGTCAGTGATCTGCAGGACAGGCAGCGATGATGTAAGGCTCATAGCTTTGTCTAACATGGGCTATCTTCCCGAACAATCAATTGGTGCTGTATGGAGTTTGGGCCTCTATATAGTGTCACAAGACATTTTAAACCTTTAAAACAAACAAGCTTCTCTTTAATATAATATATGCCTACTATGTCACAATGATTTGTACTGGTTTTTACTTTGATTTCATTTCATTTTACTTTTATTTACTTTAATTCAACTGGATTTTTGTTTTCTTCTGAACTCTGTATAATAAGATTTATTAACCTAACAACTAAACATGCAAAAAAATATATTTGGGAATCACACGTTATACCACTACTTTTAAAAATGGTAGTTTTTATAATATGCTTTGCCTTTTTCCACGGTTACTTCTCGATCATTTTTAGCAAGTTGCTCAATACAAGAAGACAGAGCTGACAAGTGAGACTTGCTCATGTGCTGTATACTCACACAATTGGTCTGAAGTGTTTTTGCCAAAACTCCCGTTCCAGCAAATTCTGTCATTGAAGAAACCAAGAAAGTTTTTTTCAGATGGACATAATCCCGTCCCAACAAAGAAACAATTAAACTTTACTCATGACTCCCCTCTCTCCCCCTCCAATGACCCAAGCTACATTTCTTATGCAAATCCTGCAAAAAAATTAATAAATAAAATTACACAAGTTCACTTTGAGATATTAAGAAACTCTCAATAAAGTGGAGTGTAATATCTTACTTGCTAATTTCTCTTGGTGGCTTACAGGGGGAAAAGACCTGTCAATCAGTTTCTCATGTAGCAGAATTTCTGTCTACAAACAGAGATACTTTGTTGTTGCCATGGATACTAATCCCCCCCCAAACATACACACACACTTTTTCCTTGTGTTGACACAGGCAGCCGGCCTAAACTACCTGATCACACGTTCAATGGGCAGCTGTGTGAAGCTCCATGAAGAGCTCAAATGGAGTCCCCAGCACCTGAAAGCCTGATGTCCACTGCTCACCAGCTCGAAAGCCTCAAGCACATTATGACCTCATAATATCTCACTGTATTTATTTATTTATATATTTGACCTATTGATTGTGTCGCAGGCTTATTACCTGCTCTCTACACAATGGAGTACAATAGTGCCTAACAAATCGTGCACATTTGTCTATGTTACTGAGAAACTGTACATTTGATATTATTTGGTTATTTTTTGGTTATAAGGGCTAGCATGACATAACAACATCCCACGTTTGCCTTAGAACATAAAAGGCAAAAAAAGGGGGTTTAAATTTTTTTTATCATAAGCATTCTATTAAAGCATTTGAGGTGTCAAATATATTGGATTGTTCTGATTTCTGTAATGTATGATTTAAAATTCCAGACGTGGACTTGGACCCACGTTTTCTTCGTGTAAAATTTATCTTTATTGTCTTAGAGGGGCAGCTGGAGTTGTGCATGATACACACATGCATGTACGTTCTTGCTTCTATACATAGTAGGAAATATGAATATGATGCACCAGGCGGTAAACATTTTCCAATGCTTTTTTGTAATATATTGTCAATGGATGATGGATCTTTTATAATTAGCCACTGGTGTCCTATCCACCGCAGAGCATCAGTGTTCAGAAATAAAAGGCAAGAGACAAAGGGGACCATTTGGGACACGCATTCAGCCTCTCTCTGCTGATGCCTTTCAGAATTCTTGGGTAGTTTGCGCCTCTGTCAGTTAAGCAGGAAAATTGATGTGTATCATTAATTATGTCAGCAATATCATAAATCATCACTGAGTGTTGTAATTAATTATTTTCCAGTCGTGTGAAGGAAATGACAAACTCGAGATAAATACGGCACCTAAAAGAGGCCTCAACTGGGACTGAGAAGAAATAACATGCAAATCAACCAAAAACACAGCACAATTTCACCATCACAGACAGACACAATGCTCTATTAACTGGAGTCCTAGAAACCATAGCGGTGTGTTTGTGTGTGTGTGTGTGTGTGTGTGTGAAACGTCTTTGATCCATCATTTATTTAATAGAGAGAAAACAATAAAAAATAAACGCACCGCAGTTAGTCTTCAAAAATCAACTATTTACATTTTATAATGTCTTATCTGGCACATGAATTTTTTTGATAAGTAATGAGAGACATCTTATACACAGAACAAGATGTGTACATGTCCAAAGTAGAAGCATAACAGAGGATCTCTGGTGGTGACCAACATAAGCAGCATCTGTTAATCGTTAGTGTGCTAAGAATTCTGAGGTAGCTACAAACAAGTACAGGGTTTAATGAAGTGTAAATACCATATGGAATCTTGACTAAATACAGCGATGTACATATTGGTAAATTAAATGCAACTGTATATTTAACATTTGAAAATAATATATTTGCACTAACACAGTGTACATAATTAGTATTTTCATTTTTTAGTTGGAAGATGTCATGAAAGACATTAATATATTCAGTTTCATTTAAACATCTTAAATTATACAGTACATGTAGATTTGTGTTTGTATTGTATCCATTCTTTCATTATAAATACAAATTCTTTCCAAATAATGTATGTTTATTTTAAGGAAAATTTAGAGAGTTTTTCTGAGAGTTCCAGTATTCTTTCACAAAGTCCAGCTAAGAGATCTAACATTAAAATACAAGTGAAACAGCTTATTTGCTTCTGTAAGAAGACCACAGTGGTGCTGTTATTGATGGAAGGCTAACAGTTGTGTTGAAAGTCACTTGTGTCTGTTATAGTGATCTGTAGTGTAACACAACCATCTACAACAACCTTTCTCTCGCACTTGCTGAGCACCAGTTCTTGCTCCCGTCCTGCGCCGAGTTGTGTCTTTTCTCGGAACTCCCCGAATGAAAAATCAATCTCCATGCGGAGCAAGCGAGGGGCCAGGCAGAGAGCCGTGGCCCGGCGGTGGACACACGCTGTCCCACACGGCTCGCCACCGACGCAGGAACAGCGAGCAGCGCAGCGTGGCCCGCCGAGCACCGCCAACCTCCCGTCCCGAAGCAGATGAAGCACGCGGGTCAACACCGGTGTCACGCACTCAAGGCAGATCGCGGCCGTCACTTATCGATCTGCAGTAGAACGCCGTGTGCCTCAACCCTGGGAGGGAAAAACAAACACAGCTCCAGATGACAAACATCGATCCCGTGAGGCCTGCACTGTCACCCCTGTGGACCCCTGTGACCCACGGATCTCCGCTGCCCCCCACCCTATCCCACCCCCCCACCCTTCACCCTCAGCTCTGCTGATACTGCCAGGGAAAAGAGGGGGTGGTGGCGTGGCTGAGCCACTGTTTAACATCCACTGTTAGCACTGCTTTCTATCAGAACAGCCCTTCTTTTGTTGCTAGTTGTGGAGCACAGGGGTCTCCGCACTTTGGAAAGGTTAATATTGGGGGTCAAGTGATTTCACAGCAGCCCCACGATCCTCAGCCTCACTGCTGTCCCATCAGCTCAGACAATGATGACTCAGGCCGCCTGATTTATGGTCTGTAACGTTTGGGTTTTAAACTTACCTTATGGTAATAGCATGCCAACACTTTGGAGATATATGTGCAGTGTTGCCGTTTAATAGGGATTAAACCAGAAAAGCATTACATGTTGTTTTTTGATTCTCAGAAAAATGTTTTTTGAAAGTGATAAACATGAAGCGGTATGTGACATAAATACAATATTTAACATATACAACTGTGAAAAAGAGCCCACATTTAAACGATTACGTTACATATTTATAACCTTTAATACAGCATAGCAGCCAAATGCATGCTTTAAACTCCACTTGAAGATATAAAGAACTAAAGAAACAACAGTAAATTAATACCACCCACCTTATTTATTATTTTCTTCTATAACAGTAACTTGCATTATTCAGTTCAGTGTAGCATGTAGATAACAAAAGTAGTATAATTCTATAATATAACAATTTTTGATTGTTTAATACCAACATAAACACTGACTGGAATGTATATATAACAACATGTTAACCCCTTCTCATGAAACAGCTGTAGCATGTTTCTGAAAACATTTCTGAAAGACTGTCATGGCTGATGGGGGGAAAAATAAAACAGTCTCCCTGAAGAGAATGAATGTATGACATGTTTGAATTTATGAACAAAAGCACGTACACGTACATGCACACACACACACACACACACACACACACACACAAAACCCTTGTGTGGGCATCTACACTGTAAAAGCATTGTCAGACTGGGTCATTGTTTTAAGTGAAAACACTAGACACAGGTGCTGCAAAAACACTTTTTTTTAACACCTAACGTTTCCCGATTAAAATTCTACAGAATCTTATTTGGAGAACGCTTTCCATAATGAAAGGCGGCGAGCGGGAAAGTGTCTGTAGGAAGACAGTGTGATAGGAATTAATAAGGAGACTTATCATACAGGAGTCATTATTTAAAATCTCACCGTTCCAAACACACCACCCTACTGATAGTAAGAACAATAAATAACCAGCAAAATAAAATAAATCCCACGCATTCGACAGGATACATCTCATCATTATCAGTGGGGGGGGGGGGTTGGCAAGCAATTAATAATATGGCAATCTGCTTTAGAGTGCATCCATCTTGTTTTTCATTAGGTGTTTTCCGTCTGTGTGATTCTGTCCTTCCCGTCCTCTTGCCATTCAGAGCACCGAAGTTACACGGTCCTCCACCCCCACCTCAGTATAAAATCAAAACTTGGCAACAATACGCATGAATGTGTGGTTTTTCTTCTGTGAACCACTGTTTCACATTAATGTTCTATGAAGGAATTTTAATAACCCTATTTTAAATACTGCTTCTATAAATGACTAAAACTCTGGTAATAAGCCACTGCTTACAGCCAAAACTGTATATAAAAGACTTAACTGTAGTGCAGCTAGGCATTTCAGCTCAGTCTGGTCAAGACTGAAAATTACAGTACAAATGAATGCTTCATAAACATAAGTATGGTAATTGTACGTCTGGCCATATGTTTTTCTTATGCGGTAGCCAAGCACTTTAAAATGCATTCATTCTCTATGTTAGTCATTCTTTTACATAAACATTTTTCCAAGGCTACTATGGAAATAAGTCATAATGAGCTTTTTTAGATATAGCTAATAAAAATTCATCAATCAGATAACCTAAAAAAATTGTAGTGGAAGCAACAAATTATCTAGTTACTGTTCATCTAAACAGTAAGAAATTTTGGTAAAGCATTCGTGCGTCTGTGTGTGTCTATGTTAATGTTTATGACATTTTATGTATGAGTAATGTATAAAAATGCAATGAAACTCAGCCCTCCCCTTGTAGAGAAACAAGCGACACCGCCTTTGAAGGAGAATGTTGTAGTGAGTTTAGGTGCGATCGCACTGTTGTTCACGCAGGAGTGTTAGCGGTGTGTGTGTGTGTGTGTGTGTGTGTGTGTGTGTGTGTGTGTGTGTGTGTGTGTGTGTGTGTGTGTGTGTGTG
>JABJVR010000035.1:10550526-10592074 GCA_025773905.1 Chitala chitala
GTGTGTGTGTGCCCTGTGGTGGGTTGGCGCCCTGCCCTGGGTGTCCCCTACCCTGTGCCCTATGTGCTCTGGGATGGGCTCCAGGTTTCCCTGTGACCCTCACCTGGAATAAGCAGTTAAGATAATGGATGGAGTCACTTTGGATATATGGATAAAATGCATCTTGACTGCCTTGGTGTGCTGCTGAAACATTCTGATATCCACCATCATCATTAAAAGAGTTTAAACCTAAATACTCACGCTATAGATAGCTGCCACTTTTAAGTTGATTTTCTTTTTGTTAGTCATTTAAAAACTGAGTACCATGGTAGACCTACCATCAGTAATGCCTTCTCCTTTCAGGCTTTTAATTCCACCAGGCATGGTATTTCCATCCAGGTAGAACTCAATAATCCCATCATCCACAGTTATTATAACTTGAAACCACGTGTTCTCCTCCACAAATTTAGCAGCCGTGGTCTTTGCCATTTGAGTGGTATTGGATCCAACAGCACTGTAGTACAGCATCAGCGTGACGTGGGACTCATTGGTCTGAATCTTGACTCCATAATAGAAAGTTCCATTGTCCGTTCCCTTGGAGATGATAAATCCGTCCGTGTTGGGATGGGGCGCCAGCCAGGCTGAGAAGGTGAAGTTGGAGAGACTGGAAGCCTGTGCGTGCTGCGTATCAGGGCTCACAGTACCAAAGGCCCCCGGGAGCCCAGAGAAAAAAAGTGCATCCGTGCCTGAGTGGTGCCTCCTCTGGTGGGGCCGCAGTTCCACTGCACCAGGGAAATCTGCCAGCAGCAGGAGGTCGCGCATTGGGGGCAAGCCCAGGGGGAACACATCAGATAGGATCTCCCAGCCCACACGCACGTCCCCAAAGGTGCCCTGCTGCCTGAGGATGACGATGGACGCGACGTTGGACACGTCTTTCTCTGAGAGCACGTCCTCCGCCAACTCCAGGTCTAGGCTTTGGTTGGCAATGGCAAAGACGCCAAAAGGATCATCATTGAAAGGAATAATTACAGACACGCTAAGGTTCGCTGAAGACAGCCGTCCACCGTCCCCAGGGTAGCCACCTGTATAGCAACGCAAGAGTGGACACTATCAGACATGATACCGCTGATGTTCCTTTAATTATGTTGTGAAAAATTTATCAGTATATTATTACATTTCTCTAAATAGAATCCTGTCACACTAACAGAATTGTAAACTTCATCATTTTCACATGTTTAAGTATGAACAAGATATCAGCTGGCAATAAATAATTTCATTATAATATCAAAAAACAGGAATGAACTTATTCTTAATGACTGATGTTTATCATATACTAATTAATAAAAACAATTATTACTAATGCATTTGAGTGATACTTGTTATTAATACTTGTTAGGCAGAAATATTAATTTTCAGATTCATTTTATGAACGTAAACTCAAAATTTTGTACTAATTTTTAAAAGTAACTATACCTGTGAATATTGTATAACTAATAAGCCTGTTAGAACTCATTTCATGTGAAAGTTTAGTACAGTTGTTATTTCCACAGAAACTGTGGTATTATTCAGTTAAAACCTGCCTCATACACTATGACAGCGGTTGAAACACTAATGTGGCAGTTAATACATAATGCTCTGATAGTAGTTTTGTGGCATTATTATAGCAATCTGTATTTAAGTTAAAATACACTTTATTTGGTAACCTGATATGTTAATTAGCCTAAGAACGTAGTCCTCGTTGAACTCTGGCAGTTTATCAGAAATGGCTTGGAGAACAATTGGTTTTCTGGCTTCTCCAGTTGTAAAAACAATGGATCCTGAAGGGCTCAGGAACTCTTGGTCTACATCCAAGGCAGTGCTGTTGACAAACAGTTGCCAGAAAACAGTGACGTTGCCAAAAAGTCCTCGATCTCTCAAAACGCTGTAAACAGAAGGACAATATGTTTGTTTTTTTTTTTTGGTCTGACACTGTAATTAATGTCACGTACCACCTAAAACTTGTAAAGTGATTACAATAAAATACTTTTCTTTTCAACATCCAAAACATTGCTTACTAGAAGTTGTTGGACTTTCCTTCTTCTACTTGCTTGACCACTGATTCCAGTGAAAAGATACCGTTGGCATCGTCATTGGCCTCAATGATAACTGTGGCCGTGTCTGCTCCATATACAACCGCATCTCCTGGCATGATACACATTCTACTGTTAGTTAATGCTGAAAATGATCACACTGTAACCTAAGATAAAAGTGAAGTATAACACTTTTTTGTATTCAAATTGTACATAACTGATCATGTGACAAATCAAACGCACATTTGGTCATGGCCTTTTCATTGCTGAGACATCAGCAAGTTTGCTGATATGAACAGACCTGTTGTATTGCTTAGAACAACGTAGAATGGCTCATCTGTTTCTGGTACATCATCATCGTCGATAGCTATTGAGATGTTTCTCTTCCGCTCTCCCATGTCGAAAACCAGTATGGTGTCATTACTCTCAGGGATGAAGTCACCAAACGATGTGCCACCGTGAATAAACTGGTACATCACTGTGGCAACAAAGTCAGCTGGTCCCTCTCTAAAAATTGTGAAGTTGGCCATTCCACCTTCATGTACCCTGACAAGCACAGGCTCTAAAAACAGGCAGAATTACAGACTCAATTATTTTAGTTGTTATAAAAGTATGCAAAAAAACATAAATTGAAGCAAAACAATGAAGTATTACCTAAAAAATGTATAGGATCATCATTTTTCAAAATCTGCAAGCTTGCATTCAAAGCATTCCCAAGTCTTGCACCATTAGTTGCATTCAGAAGTATAATTGTGAAAACTTCAGTGGACTCTGGGATCTTTTGGGAAAAATCTGCATTAGACATTTGAGGTTTTCAAAACAAGTTACATAACTGAGCACTTTTTAACGACCTCTATTTAAACAAGTAAAATGGAACTCATATTGACATAAAATAACATGAAACGCTGTCTACGTGCTGAATTCTTACCTCATCAGGAACAGAGAAGAGTGTGAGATTTTTGGAATACTCCCCTTCTTTGAAAACAACGTAACCCTGCACTGGAGAGACATCTCCAGACAAATGAGGGATCAGGACCCAAAATACAGACACCTCTCCAAACCTACCCCGGTTCCTCACAATAGGGAATGAAGCTGTCCACATAACAAATCCAAGAGAAACCAGTATAAACAGCAACTCATGTCTAAAAAGAAAATGCTGAGGTGTACTGAACCAAGAGTCAATATAACATCATATTAAATTGCCTAGTTCACTCTACCTGAGTAAGAGTCCATTCGTTTGCTCTCCATAATGACGTTTACCAGCCCAGTGTGGATGAACTCAATGATCCCAAAGGGATCATCATTGCTGCGTACTGTGATGTTGACATCTCTGGCAAATCCCAGACGACTGGGAGGGGTACTGTGGCTGCTGAGGACAACTGAGAATATCTTGTCCAGCTGAGAACAAAAATGTGATATTTAACTAAAAATTCAATATTTGCTTACAAATGCCTTCTCACTGACTTATGACTTGAACTAGACTAACATGACTTATACTAGACTGCTGTATAATACTAGACACCTTTCATTTCTGCTGAAAAGCAATGTTTCTATCCAAATTTCACATAGTATTCAATACTCATAAACTAGCATCCAAGATTAGGTTCTTACATAATTGAGGAGTTCACTGGAAAAACAAGTATAGTCACAAATATAGGAAACTAAATGTCAGGATCTGAAGACCGTTGATTTTTATCTAAACAATATATAGACTTTTCTTTGGAATGAAAGACGAGATGTCTAGAAAAAAAAAAAGATATAGGAATGTTTTAAAGTCGTATACCCCTCTGTTGGATTATTCTCGTTTTCCCTGCAGAGTAAAAAAATGTAAATGACTGCTAGAGGTGAGGTGGCAAGGTGGTGTGGTGTTTAGCACTGTTACCTCGCACCTCCATGCCTGGGGTTTGATTCCCACCTTGGGTCTGTGTGTGTGGGGTTTGCATGTTCTCCCTGTGCTGGGTGGGTTTTCTCTGGGTTCTCTGATTTCCTCCCACAGTCTGTAGACATGCAGGTTAGGTTGATTGGTGTCTCCAAATTGCCTGGTGTGTGCGTGTGCGCCACGTGATGGGTTGGCTCCCTGCCCTGAGTGTCCCGTGCCCTGTGTCTCCTGGGTTGGGCTCTAGGGTTCCCACAACCCTTAGGCCAGGATAAATGGAAAATGAATGAATGTTAGAAATGAAATGTAACTTTAGCTACAGCTCACCTCAGGGATGCCATCAGGTTTGGCCACCAGTGCGACCACTACTTCCCTTTCTCCTGGATTAAACTCCAGGATGCCAGTGGCCCCATAGAATTCCTCATTGCCAGCAGGGATCACTTCATAACGGATAAGCTGCTTTAACAACAGGCCCTGAGAGCGCACCACCCTGAGCTCCACAGCCTCTCCCTCCTAAGAGACAGAAGGGTCACAGTGCTGAGCAGTAGCCACGTCCTGTATACAGCACCATCTTGTCATGTCATCATGTCGTGTCATGATTTCATTCAGTAAAAACTTTCAAGCTTACATTGATAAACCAATGCTGTCGAGACTGTGGCGAGAACTCAAAGACTCCGCCAGGGTCATCGTTTTCAATGATGACTATCTCTCTGCTGGTGAAGCCTGGTTTCAGAATTTGATTCTCAACATTGGTCCTGCATGAGAACATGAATAATGAGCAAAAGAAAAATGACAAAACCGATCTACTGTACAGCCAGTCCACACCAAAGGCTACTAAGATTTAAGACTTTTTGTAGTGTGACTTGAGACTGAAAGCACTTCCTTCAGTTTCTGAAATTTGAAATACCCAATAAAAATCTTTAATATGAAAAACCAATTACTTTCATTATACAATTATAAAAATCACAAATATATTCTGATGTTGCAATTTATACATAATTACATTTCTCAGAACCAGAATAGCAAAATGGCTGTCGTGATGAAAGCCGAATTTTGTAAATAGCATTGCTGGTGTTCAGCTGATGGATCAGACATAACCATGTTCCACACTGCCCCTTACAGAACAGCACGGGCTTTCAAGCTAGCCCAGGTCACAAGTGTGTGCTCTTGGCTGACTGTTGGCTCAAGCGGCCGGTGGCTTCGAGCAGACTGTGTCAAACGGTCGTCTCCCAGCCCGCTTCTCAGCGGGGGAGCCTATGTGTTAACTCAGCCTGGCCTCAGCTGAGCAAAGAGGGAGGGGATAAGCACTCCACGGGGGAATGGAGCAAGTAGCTCCACATAATTGGTAATTTAGAGACAAAAGCAACACAGAGAACAGCATTCCAAATAAACGCGTTCTGCAAACTCACTACATGCATACAAACACGGATTTCTTTAGAGGCTAAAATAAAGCCGTAAGTTAAATTAGGCGCTGTGCATAAAGAAGATTCACCCCCTTCTCACACCCCTGCTTCGTGTTACATCCACACTGGCTATCCTCAACACCGCAGAGATCCAAAAGTGGGCCCTTTTTAGGACAAAGTCTTGATTCACAGCACACAAAGAAGCAAAACTTTCCTTCTCCACTTACCCAAAGTGGACTATAAACCTTGCTGTTTCTACCCTGATGGCACGGAGACGAAGGGAATGAGAAAGAATATTCCCGTCAGTGCTCGACAATGACAACATGGCCCCAGAGAAAAGACAAAATGCTAAGCGGTAGCATTTATACTACCTAATTTTGCCACACTTAATTGTGCTTCTTTTATGATTGACCTGTCCATAGCCCAGTTCAGTCTAACCCAAAAATGTCGAAACTTTTAAGGGTGATTTAATGGCAATTTTGAGGTCTAAATGTACAGGTTTTCATCTTTTGCACCACACATAATCATGCAAAGATTCTCGGTTCTTCTAAAGTCATAAAAGACCGACAACATACACTGTACAATACCTGTCAAGAGTGAGCAGAACAGTCTCATTGACTTCAGGGATGCTGTCAGCTTTGATAGTGATGTTAATAGAGGAGTCGCTCTGCCCTGACAGAAATGTGACAGAACCATCAAATGGCCCCAGGTCACTGGGGGTGACGTCCTGTTGATTGGGCCCCATGGGTCGCACACTCCAGAACACCTGTGCGTTCCCATCTGTCCCATCCCGACGTAAAGGAAGAGAAATCTATGGAACAAATATGCCTGGTAAATTAAATACAACTATTTACTCATAGGTGAACCAGATGAGGCCGTCACACACATTAACTGGGTAACGCTTTGTCGTACCACAGTAAAGTTGTCGTCCTCTGGCTCACGCACAGTAACAGTCTGGTTACTGATAAAGCCGATTTCTCCGTTGGCGATGTCTGAGGTCACAGTGAGAGTGATGTTTAAGGAGCCACCAAACGCAGGGCTGATGGGTGGAATGGGGGGGTGGATGCTGACGAGGTCGACGCTGTTGAGCTACAGTGGTGAAACGGTGGTGGGAGAATGGCTCAGTCACAAAACGCAAAAAAGTCTTCTTATATGTACCCCTTGCTAATACCCTCATTAGTTTCTAAGTGTTACAATAAAAAGCAAGTTAGCGTCACTTTAACCCAATGTGTTAATTGGAACGTCCTTTAATTAGCATTCCTTGTGGCTTCCCATTTCCAGTTTGTTTCTGTTTCCATTTCCATGACACCAGCTAATTGCCCTTTTTGATACAGTCATAAATAACCCCCAGCCTCCTAGACCTCTCCATCCTGTAGGTCCACTTCGATTCTCAGTACATCTAAAAGACTTTCAGACCAATTAAACCTGAAGGAGCACTTTCATTTTGTGCTTGTTTATTAGGCAGCCTGATGGAGGCTGTTTGTTTAGACAACTTGACAAAGCGTGTGGCCACAGGCCAAAGCCTTCATGTTCACAGTGCTTACATATGCTAATTAAGAGCCACGTTTATCACTATGAATACGATGTTCAGTAATGAGGTTTGTGTCTTCTATGGGTCGACTGTTTTAGCTGCTGAAAAACTCTTCCTGTCCACTCAATTAAAATGTTGTTCATCCTCCTGTTTCTAACTCACAAGTTGTTCCACAGACTCACGGTCAATGTTAAAACTGCCAGCTATGCAATTCAAGCAAAAATTATGTTTATGTAATATAATTTGAAAACTATTGACATACACTTCAATCAGCAAGCAAACAAACCGTTAACAAGTAAAACACTCACCTGGATGACAAAATGTGCTTCATTTTGGAGAAATGCATCGTTTCTAATTGGAAGCATTAGGTGTGCCTCTGACTGACCTCCCGCAAAGAGAAGTCTGTTACTGCGGGTGCCATTTATAACACCATCCCGCGCTCGAGTGGGATCCACAGGCCCAGCAGGAATGTAGAGCGCTGTAAAACTAAGCTGTACTTCCCCTAAACTCCCTCCTTCACGTAGAAAGCTAAGGGACAAGAACCGTCCCTCGGGCTGGCTGTGGATCCTCTGCTCCTTGGTGGGGTGAAACTGGAAGAGTCCATACACATCATCGCTGTCCTGAATGTAGAACACCATCTGGAAGGCAATCAGAAATCCTTTTTGCTCCAACTGTGCCTCAAGAAAATTGTATCACATGTGGTTTCATCTTTTGTAAGATGTAAACTTTAAGGAGACTTAAACTTTGTCCGTTGAGATTTGTGAAAAAAAATCTAGCTGGACAAATAGCGAATTGTTTCATACTAAAAAGAAAAGCAGCCTATTTACCATGACTCAACGTTCAGATTGTCTGAGTGCAGGTTTATAATTATAATTCTAACTACCTGATGCGGTAATTGCATTTCAACCTCACTAAATACAACTGCCTAAGTTCTCTGCATATCAGGCCTGTTGACCATCTAGTCTTAACACCTGAACCAAGGAAGTCTGGGAGGTTGTTACAGGCTAAAGATATCAGCCATGTTTCCTGACGGTCCATCTCTGTACAGTTTACCTTATTCGTCTTATAAAAACTGAATGTTCCAGTACAAGATTGCATGCTGATGATAGGCAGCCCCAGCGAACAAACAAATCGGGGACCTGTTTTCAGACAACTCATGCTGAAATTCTTAGTTGCCACAATCGTGTTTGATGTGTCTTTCAACCACTCAAGTGTCCTCAATAAAAATTTTGGTTGGATCCTTATGCACACAATTAATTTAACACTAAAAAAGACAGACTGCAATAAATAATTCAAACGCACAGAAGCAAATGTTCAAACACACTCACACACATCCCTTGCGACTAAGGTTTGACTTTTCTTCCCTTGTTTGGATTATTCCACAAGAAAGAGAAACCCAAGTGACAGCGTGGTATCTACCAGCTTGTGTAAGCCTGCAACAGTCGCCTCACATGTGGCTCCTCTTTAACCACATCCTCCAGTTTCTGCTCCCCAGATGTGGCCCTCACAAGTGCAGCACCCCCCTCCCCACCCCACCTTTCCTGCAGGGTGTAGGCGGCTCTGATTTCCTTAATTAGCCACTGCCCTGTGTCAAACACAGCTTGTAACTCCAGTCACTGCTAAAATATACATCTCTGGCATCATTGCCTGGTTTGAGGAGTGTCATACAACAGCTACATTTGTTTCACCTTTTTGCTTCTCTGGTTAATAAGTCCATTGTAGAGATATTACACATTTGTTTAAGCAACACAAAGAAAATGAAGGGTGTGACTCAGCAAGCACACAGCACCAACGCTTCCCCGGACACCAGCCTTACCTCCATGGGCTCATCCACCTCGACTCCGCCTTGCACTGTGTGCGGCAAGAGCCTGAAGACGAAGGCCTCGGCCTCCTCCGGCAGGCTGTCTGCGGTGACGTTAAAGGACAGCGTTGCTGACATCTGGCCAGCGGCAAAGCGAAGGACCCCGGCAGCTGGTCTCAGATCAGCAGAAACAGGCGACGGGTCCGTGCTGTTCCGCGTGATCGTCCAATTTACAGAGACATTGCTGTGTGTGCCGCCATTCCTCACTATGGAGATGCCCTCAAACCTTGAAAAATAATGCTGATCACTCAGTTCTGTTAACATATCACACAAAATCCTCAAAATCGATATTCTTCTAACATTTCCTTAATACTTCCCTGTGAATTTAGGAAACGCACCTGGAAGTCAAGTCTTCGTTAATAACAACAACTTGGGAGAGGAGACTACTGTTGATGGAGAGCACCCCGTAGGGCTTATCATTAGGCTCGATGGTGATCTGCACCACGCTTGGAGTCAACAACACCCCATCCCCCTTGAGTGAGTTTTCAAGCAGCACCACCTGGAAGGACTCAGCTATCTCAGGTACCAAATCATCGATGATTCTGAATCGGAGCTGGGCCTCGTACATGTACGGAGGGAACACTAAGGTCCGGTTAGCTTGCAGCTCCACAAAGTCTACGGAGGGCACAGCGCTGGCTGTGCTGTTGCCACTGACAATGGCGTAGTCGATTGATATTTCAGTGGAATCAGAGCCAATCAGCCGGTCCTCCTCGTTTTTGCCGCGAGTTACAGTTACGTTCACCGTGCCCGCTGTCTCAGGCACCAGCAGCACGCTCTGAGTGAAACGAAGCGGGCTGTCGTTCTTGTTGATCTTGATCCGCACACTGCTGGAGTTGGGATTGATCTGAGCCCCACCCTCCACGCCCATCAGGTGAACAGTGAAGAACTCATCATCCTCTGGCACCTGTGAAAGGTAATAAGTCGCATGTTCTATAGGACGTTACAACAGCAACATATAATAATAATCCAAAAAGTAATAATATAAACCTTTGCGATTGAAATGATGAAACAAGATAGAATAATACTGTTGAGTGTCAATAAACTCAAGTTGGACATAAAAATAGCCATTAAAACAAACAAGAAAAAAACATTACCTGATCATCTAGTATCAAAATACTGAACACCACCACAGCTCGACCAGGGGGTATGCTAATGTTCCCCCTGTCAGGACTGAGATCTTCACTGGCGGGATTTGGTCCTCCCGAAATCTATAAAATGATAACAGTGATGATACCAGCATGGATAGACTTTAAAACTATCTTTTTAATTGACTTCATGATGTGACGGGAAACCATCCATAAAACTGATATTGTTTAAAAATTTTAATCTAATTTTTAATTTTAAGCATTACACATATCTTAATTTGAAGTGAAGTCAGTTTAGAATTTCCTGATTGTAATTTTATAGAATTACACTTTCATGTTAAAACTATAATGACTTCAAATAGCATGAGATAAACTCACAATATACATACGGCTTTCTGCCAACTAAAAAAAACTTCAAAACTGTGTTTATTATAACTGTGAGTACAAACTCTACATTATAGCCAGAACACTGTCTATTAAGTATGGACTAAGACTCACCTCAAAGTTCACAGTGACAGTGCCATAAGTTCCTTTCTCTCTGACCAAAGTGAGAGGCACATACTGCCTTCCACCTCGGGGCTCATCTACTATAATTAAAGACGACTGCAGGGACCAAGAAGAAAGGTAGAAAAATGTAAGGACCAACAAAGCAACATGATGTGGTGACTTAGTGATTATATGATTCCCTGAAAAAGAGGCTAAAAGAGGATAAAGGTGGTTTCCTTAACTACTTTTTTTAAAGTATATTTTTAAGAGCTTTATTAATCCTTAAGGGAAATCACTTGGTTCTCTGCATTTGACCCATCTCCTGGGGAAGCGGTTGGCAGCCATTGTTCGGCACCCATGGATCTTGTGTTTGAGTGTTTAGCTCTGGGACACACCTGGTGGCTGGGGTGGTTTTTTAATTCTTGCTAACTCATTGAAAAAACTGGACCTAAAATGTTTTTATATCTTCACTAGCTACTGCCTGCTCAACTAGTCTGTGCCTTGATTTCACATTTTCCAATAACCCCGAAAGCATCTGAAGTCTGTTTCTTTCTTATACAGTATGTGACTTCTGTGACAAACTGTTACAATAAACGAAAAAATAATCCACTATTTATTGTTTACACTTTATTTATGATGCAGGTGGCTCTGCGCACAGTTCTTAACCCTGTTTTTTGGGCTCTGGACAAGTTTTGACATACCCTGATATTTGTGCTTTTTTCAGTTGCTTTTATCAAATATTCAGCAGTAAAACTAAGGTAAACAAGGGACACAGCAGCAGCCCTGAGTGTTCTTACGCTATTGAAGGAAATTATTCCAAAGGCGTTGTCATTGGACAAGATGGTGATGGTGGCATTCCTTGAGGTCCCCAGGGTCACGCCATTTGATGAATTCTGAAAGAAGACCAGCAATAAAAATTTAAAGAAGGCGCCCTAACTAATCCCCAACAACCACATTGCTGTGACAAATGCAGGCTCCCATCCCCCTTCAACAAACAGGGATGCCCTCAACTACCAGTTTGCAAACGAAGCAGACATTGTCATGACTTCCAACAGGCATGCTGGGAGCAAGCTGGTGTCTGGCTCTGGGGCAGTTTTATGTCACACTCCAGACCATCTTTACTGAGAACAATGAGGCATTGCTCTTAGACTTTACAACCCGCATAGAAAACAGATAATAAACCAAGGGAAAGCCCCCTCTGTCGGGAGGGTAATGCCTCTGTCTGTGTTACAACTTACATGAGAAAAAAGAAGGGTGAGAGTTTGATATTTGGGGGAGGCACATCAGCTGCTTTTCTGTATTAGAAGGAACAGCTGTACAATGACACTAAAATACATCAAAATATCAGCAAAAGTGTTAAACAGCACACGCGTGTGTGCATGGGGGGGTGTGCCTGTGTACCCTCCATCCCTGCTAGAGGTCGATGACGTACTTAGGTCACTGAAGGACTGGATTATGTGGATAAACAGGAGCACTCTCCCCTTAGAGACTTTACTGTTCTCTAGCAATCTGAACCTACATCTTAGTAGCTCTGGATTAGGTTAACCTCAAACCACTGAAAGGGATTGCTTACGAGAAGTACTGATACCGGCCGCTGGTTTGTATCGTAGCAGCAAACATGCCAAAATGCATAGTCCACCCCACAGGACGTAAAGGAGTATGAAGCATTGTGAGCCTGAGGTGCAGTGCAGAAGCTCTTAAGACTGTTTTCATGTGCGGGACATTCAGTGGAAGTGCTTATGGTGTGGAGCAGCCTGCCCATTCACCCTCCCCATTCACGGGTTGCTTTTCTGAGCCATAACAGAGCTCTCTTTCAGACGCTTCGCTCTTGTAGCCGCAGACACAAAATACACACGCTCTCACAATCCCCGCAAGGCACCGCGGGCCAGTTCATTCTGGACGGAGACACCCCGCCACTCAGGGCCAGGGCACGCATGCCAGTGGCAGCCAATCGTGCCAGGCCTGCCAAGGTCTATTGTGTGGTGGGACGCGGGAGGGCGTGCTGGGGCCAGCAGAAGTTGGCCGAGGAGCTTTGTACGTATGGCAGTCTATTTTCACTGCTGAGCGCAGATAGTACATTCTAGATGGCACCCAGCTGGCCTGTGATCCTGAACTTTAAAGCATTATTTTTATTTTGTGATGAAGCTGTAGGAACACAAAAAACCTTTTCTAAAGTGTTTTGCAAAGCTCCCTTAGGAGTGTTGTTTTTATTGCATCCTCACAGAAATAAAGAGAACCTTTATATGAACAATATGTAACTCACAGTATAGACACACACTGAATCTGATTATAGTGACTGGTCTTTGCTGACAAAAACAAGCCATTGTTATCCTCCTAGCTGGAATTCCAGCCATTCACCTAACAAATATGTATTTTAGTCATCTGCAAACACATTTGGTCCTGACCAGGCAAACAGTGAGGAAACAAAAGTCATTAATCACTGACTGACAGCCTGCCCTTGACACCATAGCACCCAGGCCCTAGGTGTAAAGCAAGCTGCCCCCATTCCAATTTTGAATTCCCTTCAACATTTTGTGAAGGCTGTTTCGTTTTGGAAATCCCAATATTGTTCCGGGCTCAGAGGGTTAAAGGCTACGACCAAGTCAAGTTTCAATGTGTGGGAAAATTTCAATACATTTCTTACAACGTTCTCTTCTCTATTACCTAAAGAGTAATCTCATACACAACTCCTTTGAGGAAAGGCTTTGGCTGTCATACTTCCCAATGCATTGTTTCAATTTAGTCAGCCGTCAGATGTCCTCTGGTTGTCAGAATGGATTTTGGCTCACAAAGATTTTTTTAGCACTTCCAGTTCCAACAACAGCATGACCTTGTTGAAAAAGTGCTATAGAACACTTCAAAGTACATTAAGGCTTACAAACCACTTCCCATGGGTAAAAACGCAAAGCCAGAACCAATGCAGTTATAGCTGTTTGAGTGTTTAAAGTACCGGTACTTCACGTGTTCCTTCCTGTGTTAAAAGAACAATTAGCACTGATCCCTGTGGAATGTTGCCCGCGGATGTAGACTTGACGTCAAATAAAGAAGAGGTAAATTCCTTGTACTAGAAACATATATTTTTTGTAAACTGAGATAAGTGAACTAGCATGCAGCCTCCCAAAAGCATGATGAGTACAAGCTCTCAGTTTAGTTTAATGAAGTTCAGACACAGTTCAGTTGTATTAATTAAAACTCACTAGTTCATGCCTGAATAGAGAATTAGAATAAAATAATTTTAAATGCTGGGACTACGGTATGAAATGGTGCACGGCGGTGTGTTTTACCTGAAGCTGAAGGACGAATACAAACGTTTCATCGGCCTCAGGCAGGTCATCATCTCGCACGGCGATGAAGACGGTCTTGCTGGTCTCCGAGGCCAGCAGGAATGCAGCGGCATTCGTGGCCACAAAGTCGCCTGTGTCATCTCCCTGTAGCTGTACCATGACGTTAGAAGATAAAAACCAGGCCCCTAATAGTCTGCCTTGTCCTATTGAATGTGTCATACTAAACATGTAATCAGTCTTTTAACAACATAAATCGTATTACATGGCTGAAAAGTGCATTGCTGGATTCTTTTCTGTCCAACCACAGTACAAACTGGTGATTAAATCATATTTATTGGGACTTTGCGCAGTTTTACTAAACTCACAATAGCAACGGGGATTTAAAAAAGCAATAATTAAAGCTTAACATTTAAAACATAGATGCATAGGATCCACAACTGTGTGTGGGACTATAAAGAGACTTCTGCAAGTGCTCAATGTTTCTACTTTATTATGGAAGCTGCTGAGATGCAAACAAATTCATTAACATTAGAAGTCATGTAACAGACATGTTACTTTGCAACCATGTTCTTAGATCCCCTCAAGGAACGTTTAAACACTGGTGATAATTAAAAGCCCAGTTTACTTGCCACCCACTGTATCCCCACAGTAAAAAAAAAACAAAGTCCCTTTGCTTCTCCTGACAGCATGTGCGTGCGGAGGATACCCCTCACAGCTGAGGACGCGAAGTCCGGGTGGCTGGGTGAGTAGCACTAATTTGGTGCAGATGCTCAGCCCAGCAATGGCATTAGCAGCCAAGGCTAGGCAGATGTTTGCCTATGCAGAGACATGAAGGAGCTGAGGAAACCAGTTGTGCGGCGTCAGCTGCATCTGGGTTACTGCTGAGGTGTTTGATCTCGCAGATAAACTGTTTGTGAATGTTGACAACTACAAAAGCATCGTTCTCGGCCCCCTTCCAGCCCGCACAACCACAAAACTCTTTCCCGCGGCCTCCACACCTACCAGCACTAGTGCCGTGATGTTGACGGGATCGCCGACCCGCTCCACCACCAGACGCACCACCGTGCTGCTGCTCTCATTCACTACAAAGTGCGTCTGGCCCAGGAACCTCAGTTCGGTGTTGCCTCTGGAGCTCGGGAGCGATATCGCCAGAAACAGCCCAGCTAGGGCGAGGACAGTGGGCATTCCTGGGAACGATAAGCAGCATAAGGGACTCGACAACACACAGACGTTAATTCAACTATTAAAGAAAATTGCTTCTTATAGCATAACCACTATATGGTCTTCACAGCTAGTGTGTCTTAAGCCATCTACCGGGCCTCAATATTGGTATTTCTTAAATGTGTACTGTGACAGTTTAGGTGTAGACCAGAATTTGTTGTATTCAGTAAAAGCACAAGTAGGTTGGGTTAATGTATAAACAGGAGACACTGCACTACACAGCAGTACATTCACTGCTTCTTTTCAACCATTTCAGTAGACTGTAACATTTTCATACGTAAGATACTTTATATGTTAAAATTAAAAAAAAGGTGCTACTTTTACAAAAGGGGGACAAGGAAATATGTGAAGGATACTGTTGAGTTTTTGCCTGCTTTGTGGGTGACAGCAGGACAGGTCAGAAATTTCTCTTTGCATATGTCACAAACAATCATATGTACCAAGTGAATCACAGGCAGTGATGGTGTGCATTAACAAACCGATGGACAACATGTAAAGGCACAAATGAAAAGCCGTTTAAAATGTGGCAGCGCAAAGTTCTGGGAGTATGTGCTGCGAAAGCTATCAAAACTGGATTAGGAACCACTGAGAGAGTGCAGAGAGTGAGGGTACAAAGAAGGGGAGTAAAGCTTGTTATTTCAGCAGCCACCCCCCAGCTCCCGGCCCCCCCGAGCTGCTCCACAGCTCCACTGATGGGAACTTCCTGCCATACTGGTACAGATCAGAGATCCTCAAGTCGCCTAAGAGGCCGCTTTGTGTTTGTCCAGCAGTCGCAGCTACTCCCCATTATGCCCTGCTGCTCAAAATTAATCTTTTCTTAACAAGGCTGGTCTCTGGGAACCTCAAACACAAAACCTTTAAAATGCGCAACATGGCCGTTCACAAACCCGATTCTCACCTGTAAACATATTTTATTTATCTAATCAAGGGGGCCGGTCCTTGTCACGGCCTTCATGAAACGCAAAGCGATGAATGCTGAAGGAACTGCAAATATGAGTAAGTGCTCCAAAGACCTGCAAAGTGGTGTAACTCTGCATATTCAAGATCTTTAAGTAATCGGCCTCAACACGCGTTGTCCATAGCCAGGGGCCCTGAGAACTGTGTTTATGCCACACCAATGCAAAATCAGTGGGTCGTGCCACACAAGTTCCAAGCCGCGTAACGCACCAGTCAGACTACACACACAGAACACACCGGCTACCATGAACAGCACATGTGTACCCATCACTGAGGGTGTGGAGCCCTGGTGAGGACACCCATGCACACACTGCAAACAGAAAGGGGGATCCCAGAAGGCACTGAGAGAGTCCCCGCACCCGTCTGTCTAATGGTCTCCCAGCTGTAGCTCTGATCTTGACCATGGCCTGATGTCGTCATAACAGTCAGCCCATGAACACACTTTGTAATTATTTTAGTGGCACAATTTCAAAGACATACGCAACTGTTTCCCCGGACCTTCTGCATCAACACTGGGCAAACCACACCCTGTCAGATATAGCAAGTCCCAAATAAGCCATCTCTTTTCACCATAAAGGAAATAAAAGTGTACTTTATTATTTATTCATATGCAGCAATAAGTTATCAAAACTGCCACTATGTGATGCCAACTGATTATCAATAATAAAAACTGACAACATTCTGTTTAACAACCTACATAAAATGCTTTAAAACTAAAACATACATCACAAGTAGTCTTCCGCCGCACAAGATTCTCTGTTAACCAACAAAGTGATACCATAACTATGCAAAAATTACTTGAAAACAAGGTAAAATCCATACAGTAAAACATTTGATAAGTATTTAAATCACTATGCTGTCCCATTCAATAATGATAAAGAATTATGATGTGTTGAGTTTATAATATAAGTCACTAAAAATGTTTTTTCAGCAAAGCTAGTAACAACAGAACAGATATGTGTGTACCTTTTAGTTGAGGTCACCTTAGAACTGCTTTATTTTAAACTTCAAAGCATATTTCCACCGCAAGTCAAATGCCTTCCCATGGAATTACCAGCAATCTCAACAAGGAAGAATACTAGGGGAAAATTCACATTAATCATAACAAGTTAACAGGCTAAAATTACTAAAAAAAAAAAAAACATGTGACATGCTGGTATATTTCAAATAAAAAGTAAAAAGTAAATATTAATTAACATTGTGTGTATTCAAATAATTCAATGAGCAACTTTCTTGTCATACATGCTGCTAAGAAAGAGAATACTGAGCCCTACTTCAAAAGCAAGACAGACAAGCTAAAAGGCTGTAAATCATGTCATTCGCTTCAGAGGGCTGATATGTGGGTGGAATGTGGTCTTGCACCAGCCCGTTGGTGAGGAGCCTTTGTCTGCTTTAGTCTTCTGCTGCCAAGTTTCAGATCTGGGGCCACGAGATGCATAAGCTTGGTGTCACAGAACAAGACAGCATGAAGGCTTTGGCCACAGTGTCTGACTTTGATAAGGGCAAAAACAGTCAGACACCAGGCTCTGCTCAATAATTCACCACAGGATGTCTGTGCTGCTGATGTATAACTGTTTTCACTGGCAGGTTGCAATCACACAGGGCAACGGAAAGATCAGAACTTTATTAGCAGCAAAAATTGTTTAGAAAACACACCTGATTACTCAATGCGTTGACTGTACTGATAAACCAACAGTCCACATTTCCAAATTGCTTCTCTATACATTATGAATTATAAAAATTAATCCACTGTTCTGCAAAACACTCTAAGTGTATATAACATAAAAACAAAAATTACCAGTACTCACATTATAAATTAAACCATGAATTTTCCCAGTACTACAAAAGAAGAAACGCTAACAACCTGCACAAGTTTTAACGATTCACCAAACAACGTTCCACTTTCATTATCTGTTGGGTCAGGAGGCATCACACAGTGTCAGGTCCTTTGTCTGAGACGGTACCCACAAACGAGCTGCTGAGGTCATAGCACCTTGACACTTTCCCACAGGAAGCGCTGCAGGTGACACTGTGAGACTCTTCTATTTTTGGCTTGGAATTATTGTCCCTAACAAAAGCACCAGCAACACTTGCCAGGAAATTTGACGTGAGGTCGGACACTACACATGCATGTTTGATTGAAACACTCTGATTTTATCCGTATGCAAGCCCAGCTGAATATCATCAGTAAAGCCACACCATCTTTAAACATGTACTGCATGTGTTTCTCAGTTTATTCTTAGACATTGCTTTTGCAGCTCAAAACGTAGTTCAAACTGAAACTTTCAATAACACTGGTGACCGGTGCTATCTTGTAACCCAAACCATGACTTGGCAAAGTGCTCACACAGCAGCACTGCTGCAGGTAACTGAGAGCTACATCTGATCCTTTCCAGTCAGTGTGACCAAGCAGGTCATCAGAAGGTCTAGAGTTACCCTTTGCTGGAAATGAAGTAGCTTCATAATCTTGGCATTAATAATTCACCGTGCATGATTTCACCAGCAGCTGGGAGTGGTCAGCACTGGTGCCAGCGAACGGGTACACTTAGGACGTGTCACAGACAAGGGAGGTGAATAAGCCCAGGTGTCACCTCTCAGGATGATCACCTGTCCTCGAGATAACAGGTCACATGGTCCCTTACACAAAACGCTCATTTCAACTAACTGTTTCAGTGAAGCTGACTGAATCTGGTTTTAAGCAGCACGTACATATATTTCAAGAGACCTTCAATATAGAGATTAAATGTAATTAGATTAATTTATGAAGTAGTTTAAATGCTTTCTCACTGAAACGTTCTGTTACAAATATGACTTAATTCACAACAATCAGACAAGAGTTTCAACCTTTAGTTAGCTGTCATAAAATTTTGTGCATACTAAATGCATTCCAGATAATTAAAAGATGTGGAAATTGAATTACTGTATGTATCTGGTCGACTGTCTGGAGTCAGATGTGACACATTTAGAGTCAGCTTGTTACAAATATCGTATTATGCTGAAGACCTAAGCATCTTACACTATGTGTTTATCCATGAGTGTATGTATGATTATGTGGGTACTGAGGTCCATATTAGCTGACCGCATAAAGATAGCAAACATTGAAAAATACTGCAAGCTCACTTGGAAACATTTAGAAATTGAAACTGGGCCACATTAAACCTTAGTACCACGATTTAGACATCACTGCACGAATTTACTTGCTTGTGTTCATTTTGTTACAACTGAATTAATACAACTGCATGTCAAAACTAACTAAAAAGACAGGATTTCATACTGAAAAACCGAAGTAAACATCTCCTTAAGTGCCACCTGGAACAGAACATTTTGTCCTTTGGCCAAATAACACAGCTCATGAAGCGCGGGCGTTATGTGGAGCTAAGGAGAAAGAATACAGCGCTAGGGTTGCTCCTCGTGACCACATGCAGACAACACGCCCCTCCTGACACCACCCAGCTGACCACGCAGCTAACTATTTCAGCTCAAACACACATACGGCCTCTACAGGTCCCCCTGGGGTTCCACGGGGACTGTATGCATCATGAGAAAACACAGGTTCCTTCCAGGGCCCCAGCTGACTATACGCCTGAAGTCCCTAACGTGACTGAAGGGAGTTTCACCCAACAATTTAACAAGACAGCGAGGAACCACTAATGCCAGGTTGAGAAGGCCACCTACACACTAGCAATGTACACATTCCAAAATGGGCCTCCGCCCTCTTTACTCTCGCTTATGTGTTTAAATATGCTCAGCCTGGCTGTTCTTCTTAAATACATTAGAAAATAGCAGCTGTGCATAAATAGATTTGAGGGCAACATTTGTGTTTGTTTTGCAAGACAGCGCTGCATTCATGTCCTACTGCTTCATAATGCTAAACAATCTTATATTGCCTAATAAACCTACAGAGGCAAATAAACAGTGCCCACCTGTAGCATGTAGTGCCTACCTGTTTATTGGCATTTTAAGTTCTACAGTAACATTAAAAAGAAAATCCTTACAAGTTGATTACATTTTAAAATGTACATGTGTACATGACTAAAATGTAAATATAAATTAAAGGAATTAATGTACATCACAGATAAGAAGCATTACTGTCCCTGGCATACTGCCAGTATTGATTATTTTCTTGTACTTTGGATCCCACTCCTAGCATAATTGCTGAAGAAACTGCAAATATGGCAAGAGGTACCAACAATTCAGGTGGAAAAAAAATTCTCTGATGACTTAGAACTTTATTGTAATATTAGCTTTAGCCTCCAATCGCACCTTAAGGCAGTTTTAAGGCTTGTGCTGACCGTGTGTGAATTTAATATGGAGATATATGGACACAGGACTACAACCTTTATGTTGTGCCAATAGCATCTTGCATCATTATTGTTTTTTATGCTTATTTGTTCTTTTGAAAAACTGAGGGGGAAAAACACAGCCCATTGAGTTTCAGATGGCACTCTTGGCCAGATCTCCCGGCTGACTGATTAGCCAGTTTTGCAACAATGGTTGAGCTTGAGAGAAATGTACTTTCAAGGGATTATACAAGGACAAGCTCTCCACAGCACCAAGTCCAGAGAAGCGAATTATAAACCTTATTACTTCATTGCATGTAACCAATTCGAGCTGGTTGAAATGCTAATTGCCTTTCAAAAAAAAGCAGACACAGACAAGGGAATCTTGTGATTCGCAGACCAACAAGCAGTTTTGTAGGCTTCTATTCTTTTTTCTTTCCTTCAACATTGTGTTTCTCTCCCTTTCTTTTCCTTCCTCCTCACTCCTTTTTCATGCAGAACTCACCCTCCCACCCGAGTGAATCAAAACCCCATTCAGAGAGATAGCTCTTTTCTCTCCTTTAACATTTGAGAAAAAGAAATGTGGGAAATTCCTTACCAAACCTCTCCAATCGCCTTTTTTTCGCCAGACTGGGAACAGATGGCAGGATTGGGGACAGTGAAAATCCCAGATCAACTGTAGGAGCCACAAAGCATTGACAGAAATGAACAGGGCACTTGCACTACCTAGCTTCTAATGTTCTATACATTCATAACAGTGAAATACATATCTGAAAGAAGCTACTGTTTCTATGTACGAAGATGCATTATACATGTTTATTGTACGATCTGATAGTTTCACAATCAGTTTTATTAGCGGTCAAATTGTATTAACTAGACTGCCTTCAGCATTTCCCACATATTTTTTAAAATATCCATTTTTCAGTGTGTTAGGATGTTCTTAGACTGATCATTCAGCAAGGAAATCTACACTGTGTGCTCAATTATTAGGCAAGTGAGTATTCTGACCTTATTGTTATTTCTATGCATTTTTTCCAACTCCAAGCTATATAAATGTGAATGCTTATTGGATTTAAGCATTTTCAGGTGATGTGTATGTGTAATGAGGGAGGGTGTGGCCTAAAATTATTATCACACTATATCAAAGTGTGCATAATTATAAGCCAGTTTTTTTTTTTTTACCTCAGGCAAATAGGGTCAAAAAAGAAATTTAACTAACATGGAAAAGTCTAAAATTGTCAATTACCTTTCAGAGGGATGCAACACTCTCGAAACAGCTAAGCTATTGAGAAGTGATCGCCAGACAATCAATTGTTTTGTTGCAAATAAAATGGTCAACAGGGTAACAAAAAACGTGTGGAGAAGAAGAGACACAAATTAACTGCAAAAGACTTGAGAAGAATTAAATACGAAACTACCAGGAACCCTTTTATAAACATGACCACCACTGAACAAGACTCACATTTTGAAACGTGAAGATTGGGCCAAGAAAAGGTTTTAGGGACAGATGAAGTGAGTGACTCTTGATGGACCAGATGGGTGGGCCTGTGGTTGGATCGATAAACGACATGCGGCATCGCTTTGGGTCAGACACCAGCCAGATGGAGGAGGGGTTCTGGTATGGACTGCTACTATTAAGGATAAGCTAGTTGGACCTTCTTCAGGTTGAAGATGGACTTAAACTTAATTCCCAAACCTACTGCCAGTTTATAAAAACATTTTCTTACAGGAAGAAGTCTGCATCCTTCAGGAAGGGCATGACTGTTACACAGGACACTGTTACACAGGACAATGTTCCATATGTGGTCAAGTACTCCACTGCTTGGCTAGCCAGCAAATGCCTCAAAGATGACAGAATAATGACCTGCCCCCCTCCCTCACCTGACTTAAACCCCATTGAAAACTTGTAGGCCCTTCTTAAACATGACATTTATGGTGAAGGAAGATAAAACACCTGTTTGCACACCATTTGGGAGGCTGTGATTGCTGCTGCAGCAAAAGTTAATTGTCAACAGATCAAGAAACTGACTCTATGGATGGAAGGCTCATGGCAGTTGTTGAAAAAAAGGTAGTTACTGAATAGTTTTGACCTGACAAAATGGTTCATTAATTTTGAACTATTACTGTGTAATTCTTACAATTGAATATAAAAAAGTGAGATGGGGAAAATTTAGTTTTTCATTTAGTTGCATAATTTTGCAGACTAATAGTTGCCTACTAATTGTGCACACATATATATTCCCTCTAGAAAGCCAAACGTTGTTTAACGTCCAGATTTCAGGTTTATTAACATTTTCGATTGACTGAGAGCACTGTATTTGTTAAACAATAAAACTAATTCTCAGGAATACAACTTGCCTAATTGCCTAACGCTTGTTCTTCAACTGGAGGAATTATGGCAAAGCACATCACTGAACCAAACTTTTGTTTTTGTAAACAAAGTCACGGAAAGTTCTGAGAGCACTGAGTTTCACTGTCAAACACAGGATGTGGCTGTTAATAAGGAGATAATCCAAAAGCTTCTTAATAGAGTGCATGTGGTAAGCTTAACTGCTATATGTCACTCTCCAGCCAAACGCCCCCCCCCCAGCGAAAAATATATATCGCTGCAATCAATATTTAGCTTGTGCTGCAAAAGAAATGTACCGTATATAAACTCTGCAGTAAAATGATGCCGTTTGGCCACAGGCTTCAACTAGACAACCAAAATTTTATAGAAGCCAACATTCTGAACATTTCATACAGCTACTCACTTAAATTTAAGGGAAGAAGCTCTTATTCCCAGTGATGAAATGTTATACACAGATCAGCCATTTCCAGTTATAAAGATATAAAACTTCGCACAGAAACTAATTTGTTATTGAAACTAATTTGTTAAAGATTTCACTGTCTCATCTCTATTGCTCTTGAATGGTCTGCTTTACGGCTGATGCTTATATGTATGAATAACTTCATTGGTCTTGACACACTAAAGCGCAATAATTCATCATCTTAAACCTTCTTTGATAGTGACCTTATTGCTTTATTTGTATCCCTTTACTGGAAACTGGGTTCATCTCGTGTTTGTTCTGTTACAGAAAATGAAGAACAGACATGTTTTCATTAAATTAGTCATTTAGCAGGCGCTTTTATCCAAAGTGACTTACAATATTTTGTACCTATTACAATGAGCTAGTGCAGGGTATCTAACTCAAGAGGTGGCTGGGCTGGGATTCAAACTAGGAGACTTCTGCACCCTAGCCTGATGTTCTACCCATTGAGCCACCTAGCATTACACTTTCAAATTCAGTGCATGTGGATAGATTGCCTGTGTAAGACCACAGATATTATTGTCAAAAAGTACAAGTTTGAGCATAGAAAACTTACAGTAATGGACTCACACAAAAGCAACTAAGAGGCGCAGCGGCATTCCCTCTGCCACATGTATCTGTGCATGCGTACTGGGGAGGTACTGTGCCGTTTCACAAAGTACATCGCCACCGACTCCTGAAAAAGGCACTGATCAGGGGTGACTAATGTGGGCGGTGGAACCGGCGACGTGGGCAGCAGGCCGTGACCCCTCACACGGCATTCCTGTGCGACTCTTCATCCAGGAGACAACAAATTAGAAAGAGGACGAGGAACTCAGCAGGTTGCATGTGCACTGATTTACGCCCAGGCTTGCGATTCAGCCCACGATTTACCACCGGATGGGGCTGCTGACTGCACAACAAGGGCCCTCGAACTGTGACGCCAACTCAATTAAGGCAGCCGTGTTGTCGAATACTCCAGTGCCCAGAAGTCTAGCTGTTTGCCTGTCTGAGATTTCAGAAATATTCTGAGGGATGTCAAAGAATGTTTAATGTCCGGTTCCTGGGGACACTCATGTCGTAACAATTTAAAAAAACTTTTAAATTAATTAATTACAATTCCATGGAAAATTTTAAATTTTTCATTCTCGTTCCTCAGTAAGGAAACCTTTAACTAAATGCCATTGTTAAAAATGTAAAGGCAGAATTCATTTTGCTTTGCACTGAACTTCTCTCTAAAGTCGCCACTGAACAGTCGAGCGACATCAAAGGTCAAGTTCAATAGCTAGGGGTGAAAAGTGATGAAAGATGTTTTGTGTGTGTGTGTAAAAAAAGTGTGAGTAGGTGTTTCCTGGATGGTCAAGGCTGTATGGAATGTTCCTTGATTGAGAAACTAGCTTTTCATCTTCCATAGCATGTTCTATAAGTAACCAGCCAGTCAAAAAACTAAGAACTCAGGATTGTTGGACATCTGGGAGCACAATTAATGTCTCTTAATATACTGATACAAATACTACATTTAGCAAGTATCTATAAAAGACAAAGGGATGAAGAAAGTTAAAAAGTGAACAAAACAGAGAATACTACTGATAGCAGTCAAAACTATTCTGCACATCACACTAATTACCTTTATCAGGGGCTGATTTACTGAATCGTCACTGTCCCCCTTTCCCCTTATCTTGCTTACTGTTGCATTTGCAGATTGGGAAATTAGATACCCAGATGTTAACTAACCACAAACTATGACTAAGCAAACTCCGAATGTCACTCTTTAATTATTTATGTCTAAGACTTAGAAGTAAGAAATGTTTTTATATCCTCTAACTTCACTCACACATTTTCGATCTTAAAAAAAAAAAAAAAATCTTTCATAAGCCACAACAACTCATTTATATATTGAATTAAATGTGAAAGACACTGTGAAGAGTACATGCTAACACACCAAACAGTTGTTTGGAACTTAACCATCATGACACACACAAAACCAAAAGAAGACATCAAACATATATAAATTATAAATTATAAACAGGTAATTGTGCCTAAGGCCCAAGCACTCATATCTTGTCTGCCTTATAGCTTTTCCAACCTCTCTGCAGGTATAACAATACTGAAGTAAATATGATGGGCAATCTTCAGTACTTTACTCACCATATTTCCTTTATAATACTTATCAGAACCTGCATATACACTGATGATCATTTACCCCAACCAACTTCAAAATAAAATGTACTGTAACAAGAGTGAGTTGAAGCCTTTAAAATGCTTATACATTAAATACACCTTGCAATCTCATTTCCGCGTCCGTGTGCCTCAGCAATCGGCCGGCACCGAATCTGTTCAAGTACAACATTGTGAAGCTTGTGTGCGGTGCCAGTTTTAAGCCATAGTCATATCCCCACTGTTTTGGTATTCTTCATTGGGACCTCTCACTGAAGCGCGTTTCTTTTCTGCTTTCTGTTAACATACATGAGTACTTTGTTTTAGCGGAGGCCCCTTAGTGGTGGGAAAGCACTCAGAGTGTGGAACCCTGCTATTTACACTCTAAAGGTGTGGAGACATAAGCTAGACTGGAACTAATTTGAATAAGGATTTAACACCGTGCGTCCCTTTCCCACACATTCAGGCACATTTCCCTCCAGCAAGTTTCTGGTTCTTGTCTTGCGGTCAGACTGCTCTGTTCAGAAAGTTTCCATTTAAGCCCGACAGGCTTCTTTACCTTGTAAACAATTCACATTGTTCTCAGGAAAGCATTTGTATTTTATTCTTTCCCCATTTACCCAATTGTATGGACAAGTGGGAATTACATGTGTATAGATGGCAAACTCCCACCTCTGTTCTTTCATTTCGCTTTTTACCTCTCACACGTGTTTCTCTCATAAAAGAACTTTTCTTCACTGTTTCGAGAGTGCAGCTCTTATGACAGAGCACTCGTTTAAAATTTGCGGAACCTCTCTACGGATAACAGCCCGAAAACTGCCATAATTCCAGGAGCAGGTAATTAGTGTAATCAGGCACCCTCTATAAACACTTCCAATGCAACCCTCACACCATCATTCACAAATGTGCCCCCGGTGTTTAATTCCAGCTTTATTCCACTGCAGCCATGTGTGAAAGATAAGATGCTTAGCAGTCACCACAGAGTGTGTGGCTCATCTGACGTGGTCAACAAGGAATGAAATGAACAAGCCCTCAGTTTTAATAATCCCTTTAAAGATAATTTAATCTGTGCTTTTAACATATGCAGCTGGCATCTGGTACTGTATGATGCCGCAATGCAAAGAAATAAGGCCTATATCCTGCATCTGCTGTGAAGGGCTTGAAAGGCACATGGGTGATCAATCTGTTCGTTTGACTACTTGCTGTACTCTATAGAAAAGGAAAGCAAATGTGTACATTTTCTGAATTTCTTATTTTAACAGAACCTCTCAAGTATTAGTTGCATTATATTTGTGTCAAAGACCTGGTGTGCAACATCTCCTGAGTTGCTCTTTTTGCCTCCTTACACCTGCTAGTCTTTTATCATGTTTTCAATGACATTTTTATCACTCTGACACCCTTGCACGGAGGCACTGAAACGCTTCACTGGAAGGCAAGTTTTATTAGCAGTTCCTGTTAGCTTCTGTTAAATGTAAATACTACTGTTACTATTACTGCTACTACTACTACTGTTGATAGTAACTACTACTACTACGAATAATAATAATAATAATAATACATCGTAAACCATATTCTTAATCAATGAGTACTGATGCACATCCTGTAAACATACTCTTTAAAATAATCACCAACAAAGTGATATTTCATGTCATTATTCATTCATTCAATATATAAAAAATGTTACCATAAATATAAAAAAAAATTCAGACTTCGTGTTTTTGTTTAGATATATTCAGATATTATGTACCTTTAAACAAATACATCAGTATTTGAAATTTTAAGAAAATAAACGTTCTGAAATGGAATTGACGTTTGGTTCTTCAACGTAGAGATAACTTAGCCAACAGTGTAAACCTATGGAAACTGTAAGGTGACAGACAAATGTTTAGATTTCTAACCCATTTTTCATTTGTAGAAAACCTTTGTGTTCAATCGTTTTGCCTGTTGTTGGTTTGGGAATGTTTTTCAAATTACTGCGTCAGAAAAAAAAAGGAAGAAACAAAACACAGCTCTTTGTAATTACCACGGTTTGTACATTCAGACGCATATAATTCCAGTTAAAATGTGGCGTCTAAATGAATGCAAACCAGGATTAGTAGCAGCCGTGGTGTAAGAGCGTAAGAGTGGTCAGCACAGCCTTTTAACGTCAGTCCTAACTCAGGCACGCCATGTGTGGCGGGTCCCCCATGCATAGCTGTTTTATTTCAATGGCAGTGGGAGTAAACACAAAAGACAGTGTCCACAGCGAATATCCAAAAAGTAACCATGGAAGCGTTTGTCCTGCTCGTCAATGGGTTACTCAGTCATTCATTTAGTCGTTGCACTGAATCAATATTTGGGCTTTTGAAATTTACTAGCAACTCCAAGGGAATGCTGGCACAATGAAAAAGAAATTTGTAGTTACTAAAAGGTTTGAATTATGCATTTTTAAATATACGTCAAATTCTCTGTATGAGCTGTCGAGTAAACAGTGATGGGAGTCATCAATTACTCGACGTGTAAATGTAAGACATAAAATAAATTGATCTGTCTATGCACAATATTTTCATATCAATTGTTCAACTTGGTTTAAAATGTTTTAACATATTCCAAATGTTAATAAACCTAAATAAATAAAAATAAAAAATAAATACATTTTTAAAACTAGGTTAATCCAAGTAATTGTCAATGTTAGTTTTAGGAATACTACGGTAAACGCTTTACTTAAATAACTTCACATAGCCACTTGCAGTTCATCTCGTCCGTAAAACAATAACTTTCTCTTGTATCTCTATCTTTAAATTATGTCGACACCTGCTCAAATTTATGTACTACACCAAACTGTCAACTTACCTGACGCTTTTGCTCTGGTTACAGACGAATTAACACAATCTTAGAGGTGCCGAAGGTATCATCGGTGTTACTTTGCTCGATATATTATTATGCAAAGTCCTCTCTTCTTGTCAAAACATTGCCTTGGTTGAGAAACACATTCTTGCAGGGCTCAGTATAGGTACTCCAGCTCTGATGCCTTGTGAATGCCTTGTGAAATGCACTTAGTGTCTGTATTTATACACAAAACACGTCACGCCGGACAGGATAGGGTGAAATAAAGGAATAACGGTGTTCCTCCTGTCCTGATGAATACTGCCCGTCTTCTCGGTGCGTCGCTTTTTGTTCAGCCTAAATGAATGACCAAACACATTGTGCGAGACGGAAGCTGCCCTGTCCCGTCCCAGACTGTTGTTACTCCCTCCGCGGACAAAAGTACTGCAGTCAGGATCCAGGCTGCAAAAGAAAGTCGTAGTAATCGCATTTTCTCCAAGCGGCTTGACAGTTAAAGCTTTTGCGGGACTGCGGGAACAGCTCCACCCAGTGAACAACTTTCCTCATGCAACTACTTAGAAAGCACAACACGAAATTAGACGGGTAAAAAAAATTACGAAGTTAACACATATAGGTAGCACTCAAAGCAATTATATTGTATTCAGTATAGCATCGTATTTGCTATACTGAAAACGCTTTTTACTTAAACAAAACAACATATTATCCAACAGCCTCGGAACGATATTGTCAGTTTAGTAGCAGGTGGTAAAAAAAAAAAAAACGTACATTTTGATTTTTAACATGGTTATCCTTTTCTTCTATATATAAAATCTATCTGTCCATTCACTATGCCGCCTTATTCAATTCAGGGTTGCGGGTATATCTATGTATATATTTATTTATAAATAAGGTAAAAGTATAAAGTATAATATAAAATGGTGCAAAAATCAGCAATTAATGGCAATTATTGAGTGAAAATTAATGACACAACACATGGCATTATATACAAACTATTAAACATTAATCAGCAAGGCAAGTTCTCTGGACTACATATTTGCATGTTTTGCAGGGTTTTTTTATTTGTAAAAAGACTATAGAATGTATACATTTAAATGGTACTTGTTAAAATGTTTATTTTCCCCTCCTGTAAGTTTTGTGCAAAATACTTTGCGTATCCTGTGTTTGCCTAACTCAAAAAATGGCAACTCACCTGTGCAGCAGACAGTGGAGTACTCAGACCTTTAACTACTGAAAGCAACAGCTAATAACTATTTTTCTATTCAACAGCTAGCAAAAGAGGAAAAACTCCCCTATGGTCTTACAAACTGGCATAGTACTGAGTAATATGTGCATGGTAAGTGAATAATTTAACATCTGCAATGGACTTTTAAGAAGTGGTGTTCATTCATTGTTTTACATTTCCCTGTGTTTGCAGTTGATCACTAAATTAACATGCATTCCTTACTGGTGATTAAACCCTTTAAAAAAACTCCAGATTTTTTTTGTCCTGAGATAAACATATCTCAGACATGTAGAAATACATTAAACCAATGGAAGGGCATATTAATTTTACAGAAAACACTAAAAACAAAACTTTTACTATTCAACAAGTTTTCCTACACCATTTAATAACATGCATCTAGGCAGACACTTTGTATAATCATTTATTCATTCTGAGAGCAAGGCTTTTCAAACAAATTTCCTGTCCAAAGTCAGCATTTGACATGACATTTTATATCTGCACTAACATTTAACAGTACTGTATTTAAGTGTAGCAACGTCGCTCAGCAGGTAGTACTGGTGCCTCATACCTGTAAGGTTGTGAGGTTAGCTGCAGCTTGAGTTATGTCCATAGAATTTGGATGTTTTTCTCCTATCTGCATTTATTTTGGTAGACAAACAACATGCAAATGAAGAAGGGGTTGTGGGAGAACAATGATATCCGTTCATTTTCTTGGCAAGCGTTTTACAGGATAGGTCGCCAGGTCTCCCCAATCCTGGCCATTTACCAGGAGTTGGGCCCAGTGTGTAAAGTTCACATTTCTGGGAAGGCGGGAGGGTGTCTGATACTTGAGTGTAACTGCCCCATGTTGAGCTGGTGTCCTATCCTGTGTTACATGGGTTAGGCTCCAGGCCTTTTTATTACCCAGAATTGGATAAACAGCTTAAAAAGTAACATTCAAAGACTATTAAAGACATATGAAAATATATTGCAGTACATAAATTATGGTATATGAAATGCATTGCTATTTTACCTGAGGATGTCATATTTAAAGTTTTTAAATTAATGTTAAAAGTAAATTGAAGCAAATGTAAAGCGTTTATTTTTCATCAGTTACTAATAAGAAAGTTGTACATAGTATTTTATTCATACCTAATTTTCAGTTGCCACACACGTGTCCTAAGTATACATTTTAAAAAATAAGTATGTATGTCAGGGTAAATGAAGATCCACAAACCTGAACAATGCAAACTTCTTTTAAAAAACAAAAAGAAACTAGCAAAAGAACTGGGGATAAAAATACCCAGAACAATATCAAAATGATTCTGAATGTACCATGTAAAGACATTACACCTGTCAGCACTTTACATTTGCCTCCAATCCCCTCATTCTTGGACATTCCATGAAGCACAAGCAGCATTAGGTCATGCTAATAAGTAGCTTCATCCATGTTGTCATCACTTCCTCCTCCATAATCTTCTCCATTGTCAAAATAGCTTGAAATATAGTCATTCTCCTAGGGAAAAAATAAGACCAAATAGCATTTTAATATAAAACAAGAACTCCTAACTCTGAATAAGTGACAAAATTTGCCATTTTGATGACATTTTATTCCTTTAAATAAACTAATTTTACTTGTTTTTGAAATGCAACAGACTCATTTCCCATTCATTATAATGTATATGATATTTGTATCCATCACCTAAAGTTACCTGCATGTAGCAGAACTTGTGACACACACAAGTCTGTTACAAAAGTGACATGACCCATTACTGGCATAAGAGCCTGACTATGTTCCCAAGACAGTGATACAGACATTTTAAAAATACAAAATCCTTACATGGTAATTTAGTCAAACAATACTAGTTAAATCCCTAACCCATGTCACGTATGGTATTTATTATATACATATACTGTGCAAAAAAACGTACATGCAAAACACTCCTCGTACTCCAACATATTCCATATCTTATATATGTAATTCTGGTAATGATAAAAAAAGATATCACAGGTTCAGCTTGCAAGTATCAGAATTACATATGCAAGACATGTGGTTGGACCCTCTATATTAAATATGGCCCCTTTGTGGCCCTACATTTTTTAAAATTCAAGATCCACCCCTGCCACACTTAGAGAGACCAGAACTAGAACCAAATCCTCAACTCTAGAGGTGAAGTGACAACTACCAACTGAAAGAGCCTCATCTATAGTCATCTGAAGTAATGGCATAATGAACAGAATACACAGATGCATTATGGATGTTAGCTGATGTGTGGGGTTTTTACATGGTACTGTTCCTTTGTGATTATTCCATAAGCTTTTCCTACCTGAAATATGATGGAGTGATCCTCAAATTGTGCTATTTCAATTAAAAATGTCAGTTCATGAACACACCACTCTCACACTGCATTCACTACCTCTTCAAACTCTTCTTCATACTCCCCCCCTTCCACTTCCTCCTCCTCCTCCTCTTCCTCCCCTTTCTCTCCTTTCTCATCATCAGATTTCTCATCATCTTTCTTCTGAAGCTCCTAAATAACAACAATGAGCTGAAAGGCATTTCTTACAATGACTGAGAAAAGATATATATAAAAAAGACATTCAGACTACAAAAAGGCTACAATGAATAGAAACAGCAAGGATAATTAATTAACATGTCAAAATGTAACAAATACGTTTACTTACATCTAATTTTGATAGCAGCTCTTTGTCTGAAGACACCTTGGATTCCTTCCTCACCTCTGTTAACATATATTTTGCCTGAACTATACTTCTGTTGTTTTGGAAAATGAACACCACCTTTCATTTCCCTTATTAACAACTTCCATGCTATCCATCACCAGTGTTAAGTAGTACATTTTCAGTGATTAGCTTGTCATGCAATATGTGTGAACAATTAGGCTGGAAAAAGCATTGGCATAAAATGCTTATTGCATTTGGCATTACTAGGTTTAATTTTTGTCTTTTTCTTTTTCGGCATCAGCTCCCTGGGAAGGCGTTGCCAATCTGTTTAAAAAAAAATAAAAAATTTATCAGCCTACTACAAATCACCAGTAAAAATTATTAAACTACACAATTACTATCAAAATGAAAAATGTACCATGAATCATACCTGGAGTCCATGAATTCTCTTTGCATTTTTCCTGTGTATATTTGTCTTTGTACCTTTCCACATCTAGAGATTTAGAGTTTGGAATGACAGTTAAAATTTTCCAAAACTAAACCCATACATACATTATTTACAAGTGGTATTCAGGCAGCAGAAAATATACAAAGCCTATTTTTTACATTTCACCATCTACAGAATATATTTAAATGCTTGATGAGCATGTAAACATCTTTCTGGTCGAAATACAGATGCACAGCCAGATCCAAAAACATTTCAACACTGACCAGTTTGTTATTTCAGCTGTCCAGCACGGAATATAGGAGTTTAAATAACGGGCTCAGAGTGCAGACATTCAGCTCTGAAAGTATTTTTATCCAAAAAAGGTGAACAGTCTAGGAATTTTTCTGCCTCCTCTCCCCAAAATACCAAAAGTAATTGGACAATAGGCTGCTCAGCTGTTCAAGGGTCAGGTGTAGGTTACTCCCTCAGCGTTACAAGTGAAGCAGACAAAAGATATACAGTTGATATCAAGTGTATCATTTGAATTTGGGATCTATTTTTATTAATGTTCAACATGAAGTCCAGCACATCTCAAGAACAAGCAGTAACTGCAGAATTCTGCAGTGAGGACCTGACAGAGCATCACAAGGACACCCAGCATCTGGTCATGCCTGTGGGGTCCAGACTTCATGCAGTCACTGACAGCACAGCATTTGCAACCGAGTATTAAAAATAAGAACATAATTTGATTAATTTTAGTTTGTCCAGTTACTTTTGAGCGACTGAACTGGTTGGCCCCATGTACAAAAATGGTTGCAATTCCTACGTGGTTGATACAGTAAGTCTAACAACACCCTTACATTAAACCTGAAAGTTTACACTTACACCAGATCTTAATTTCAAATCTATTGCATTGGTGTACAGATCCCAAATTGCTACCCATATACTTACAGATCTGACAGCACATATAAGAGTACCAATTCATAGAAAAATATCAGTGTAAACATTTAATGATAAAAATCATCTTCTTCTTTTGGCTGCTCCCTCTACAGGTCACCACAGCGGATCATCTTTCTCAGAAACCAGTAGCATAGTTATCATACAGACCTTACAGATAATTTTTCATAAGTATGCTGATTTTAGCTAATAACTCAGCCACTAAGGTGGAATTCAGCCACCAAGGTGCTGGTCCCAAGCCCAGATAAATAGGGAGGGTTGCATCAAGAAGGGCATCCAGCATAAAACCTGTACCAAATCAAACATGCGGTTCACAAACAAATTTTACATACCGGATCAGTCGAGGCCCGGGTTAACAATGACCGCCATCAGTACTGTTGACCAACATGGTACTGGTGGAAATTGGGCTACTGTTGGGCAAAGCAGGAGAAGGGGAAGGAATGTACACATGCAGAGGAGGGATACAGAGTATATAAGGAAAAGAATGTTGAGGAGGGAGCTGCCAGACAGGAGGAGAAGAGGAAGGCCAAAGAGGAGGTTTATGAACATAGTGAGGGAGGACATGAAAGAGGTTGGACTGACAGAGGAAGCTGCAAAGAACATCTTGGTATGGAAAAAGATAATCCGCTGTGGCGACCCCTAGAGGGAGCAGCCGAAAGAGGAAGAAGATACTGATTTTAGCTAAACGTGCAATGAATACCAAAGCCCTTATTAAAAGTTATAAAATTTCACCTTTTTTTATATTGTCCTGAAACACAAAAGCTTGACCATGACTGACATGCTACTTGTACTGCAGTAGTAGCAAGTGCATAACAATAGGAGAGAGACTTGAAATTACCAGGCTTCTGCCGGGCCGTCTGAATGCTGTAAGGCAGGCCGCTCATCGTCCTCCTCATTTCTTGCTTGAGGGCGAGCATGTAGTCTTCGTCCTCGCCGGTCTTCAGCGGTACTGGCTTGTACTCCACATCCTACAACACAGGCAGCAAACACTGCATGACCTGTAAGGGAAACACTTCTGACACATTAATGGAAGCAGTACTGAAAATCTATACGTTGGGAAATAAAACTGCCAAATGCAACTGACTCCTTCGGAGCCATTGTGACCAATCTCATCACGAGATCTACAAACACCATTAAAGTGCAGACGCAGGCTCAGAAAATTCATAGCATTTCCATATTAGTAGGTTAAGATGTTCTATTCTTATAAATAGTTAATCTCCTTGCGCCCAATCTTTCTGTTGTGAAATGAATATATAAACACATTAACAAAATGGGCAACTAACACGTACTGGAAAAAGGGGTTTAGGCCCAAGAGTAGCTTCAGGTAGTGCTCCCCTGCTAATCCCCAAAGCTTCGATGTTAAATGTAAAGGCTGCTACGCCCCGCCCACGTCCTCTCCCCGACATGCTGCAGGCGCTGAACACAAAGTGGGGTCAATTCCTATAGCACAAGTACTACGTTCAAAAAATTATTTCCACTATCATTCTGGGCATTTCCAAAGGAAATGTTTGTCTTTTGTCATACAATAAAAACTTTAAATGCAATGCATAGCAACGTGTCTTTTTCATTATTCGTTGCGGTTTCTCTGTTTTGCGTTAATAAAGTGACCATTGTATCGCCGCTTATAAAGACACGAGCAACAAATGAAAATTAAGATAGCAAACACTGTCATACTTTAATATTAAAGTTTCGCGGCTCTCTCTTTAACGTATTAGTCAGATGAATAATGATTATCTACATCCTAAATGTGAAGCGAAAATGTCTTTAAACGCGTACTTTCGAACGCCGGTTACCAAACGCTAAACAGCCTCTGCAGCAGCAATGCCCTGCCCTGCCCTGCCCTGCCCTGCCCTGCAACCCCTTACCACGCACGACCTCTACAGAAATATTACTGCGGCAAATTTCGGACCTTTCGCTACGGTTTTCTTGTCGCACGGCTTAAGCCAATACTAACGATTATGAAGATTGTCACGTGGTTCAAACGTCATACAGGGCGGTGCCTAAATACCAATGGCGACTTGCTATATACGTCACGCTTATTTCTTGTTTTCGTGTAGTCACATGGCTTTGCTGAATTTTATTCGGGAGTGTCGCTGTAGCAGGGTGGGTGGAGAAAGTGTGGTGTATTTGTAATTTTGTGTGTCTTTTAATACTCTTTTGTCATTTGTTTGAAGTATATGAATTGGGATGTCGGCAATAGAATGGTACGCACATAAATCTATCGGAGAAGGAGTGTTTTGGATCCAGGAAAGGTTTTACGAATCAGGTAACAGAGCTAATATTTGGCTCCTACGCGGGTCACATCAGGACGTGGTGATAGACGCAGGTTTAGGTTTGAGAAGTCTGCCTGACTATTTAAATGAAGCGGGGCTGCTTGGAGAAGACCCTGATCGTAAGAACCCCTTGCTGGCTATTGGCACTCACGTCCATTTCGACCATTCGGGTGGGCTGCATCAGTTTCAACAGGTGGGCGTTCATAAGGCAGAGGTGGACGCCTTAGCCAACGGAGACAACTTTGAGACTGTAACGTGGCTTTCTGACAGCGAGATTGTTCGGGGTCCGACGCCAGGTTGGAGTGCAAGACAATACAAAGTCAAGGCTGTTCAACCCACTCATATTTTGCAGGAAGGTACCGTGAGATTATTTTCTTGTATTGGAATTTATATAATTTAAGATTTGTAAAACTGCACATTGCTTGAAGTAGGCAAGAGTGTATTACAGTTATGTTAAAAGAGGTGGATGAAGACAATCGATATTAAACCCAGGTAATGGAATCTAGCGGGAGCACTGCTGCCTTGTGTCCTGGAAATGAAATCCTTGAACTGAATAAGATGCTTTTAACGTCTGAGTCAGCACTTGGGAAAATTGCATTGGTTGTGAAGAAAGGGAGAGTCTGCACTGTAGAATAACGCTGTCTTTATCGAAACTAGATCTTGCTTTGGCCATAATTGTCTAATTTGAAATGTGTTGTTGCAGTTGTGTATAGCTGGTAAAGTTGTACCATTCTGGTTAAAAACAGGGGCGCCGAAGAGAATGGGAAACCAAGGATGATTCCAAGGGCCCGAAATAGAAAATTTAGAAATTGAACCAATTTAACTCCCTTTAATTGGTTATTTTTACAGGTCTTTCTGCAAGATTATAGGAGTATTTCACTTCCATCACAGATGTCAAATATAAATCACTCCAGAGCAGTTAAGTGCAAATCAGTGGCCGCTGCGAAGTCATTTGTGCAGAGTTAACATTATTTAGATTTAGTGCGAGGTTGTGTTTGATTTTGTTCTGGAAATACTGACGTAGCATGCGGTATTTTCAGAATGTGACGGATCATGCCAACTCATCTGTAGGCAATATCTTGGTAATACTGTACTACACATATTGTTATTGATATGTTAATAGCTCACAAAAATGGTTCTTTAATTGATGTTTACTTACGAAAACCATTTTTACGGGCATAAATAATGTATTTGCTTCTATATAACTAAACAGTGGCCAGATTTAACATTTTGTTTTTGTATACAAATCACATTGTTTATATATTAACTTAATTTTATTGGTATTAGTGAACTAAATTGTGATTGTATCTGTAAATCATGCCCTCAAATGCAATTGTTTTGTCATTGTGATGAAAGTTATCCATAAAAGTAGATTTGCATAGTACAGCAACTTGTTCTTGGAAATGTACAGGATGTTTTTAAAAATAATTCTTCAAATATAAAATGAGTTTATTGCCTTGATGTTATTCTTGTCATTGAAGGAAGTAACATGGAGCACTTTTAGGTAACAAATTTGAAAAGAGACTGTCTTTAATCTGTCAATAATCACTCTCTCTCTATAAACTTCACACATATAAACATTTGAAATCCAATTAATCGTTCTGAAACGCCCTGTATAATTTACAATGCAGTTTGGAAACCTTTGATGCATCAGTGGTGCAGTGCAGTTAAATTATGTTGTCAATTTGTGTCTTTAAGGTGATGTCATCAACCTTGGCGACAGGCAGCTTACAGTGTTGCACATGCCGGGTCACTCGAGGGGCAGCATCTGCCTGCATGACAAAGAGCGCAAGCTGCTCTTCAGTGGTGACGTTGTCTACGACGGCTCCATGATTGATTGGCTACCTTACAGTGACATCAGTGACTACGCAAGAAGCTGCGAGAGGCTGGTCCAGCTTGTGGACGCCGAACAAGTGGAGCAGGTCCTGCCGGGCCACTTCAACACATTCGGGGCCAAGCGGTTACACCAGATTGCCTCCAATTATATATCCAGTGCTGGCAGCTGTCATCGCTTCTCCACATCTGTGATCAGGTCAATCGCCAGTCTCGCTCTGCGGGCCACAAACTCAAGAAGCACATGCTAATGGTCACATGGTTAAGGACTGTCCACTATGCTGATTCTACTCATGACCATACTGTGAGCTTCAGTGGTGCAAAGGAAGCAAAGACATGGCAGAATAACATAATCACTTGCAGGGAAACTTGGTTGTAAATAGCATAAACCAAAACCATTGTACTCAAACGCCATGCATATCAAATAAGAAATACAGTATATCACATTGGTTATAATATAAATAATGCTCCTACATGACTCCTTCAATGTCTTTACAGATAACTTAAAATGCACAGATTCAGAAATGCATTAAATATTATCTACAGCATATAGGCTGTGTCCAAAGTCACACCCTACTCACTCTATAGTGTGCTATATAGTGTGTTCACTCTTTTGTAGTGGTGTCCCAATATTTAATGTGTAACTCTTACCTACTGTATACTGCACTCAAAGCATCCCATAATGCAACATCAAAAGTAGTGTAACACTAGTGGTTACTAACCTAGCACTATATGCAATCATTCATTGCGTGTCTATTTATACAACGATGACAATGAACGGTGCAGAACAATATTCTGAGTAGGAAGGTAGTGTCTAAATGTTACTTTGCTAGGCGAGCACACTACATAGCCCACTACTTATAATGCCCTATATAGTGAGTAGGGAGTAATTTTGGACACAGTCCAAGTCTGTGGGCATAAATTACTGTACGCATCCAGCAGTGGGAAGGTTGAGATGCTTAATTATTTAGTATGGATGGATGTAAACCATCAAGAAAGTTTTAATGTGTGCTCATGAAAATTGAGTAAACATGATCGAAGTGTGTAAAAGTGTGGGAATTTAGTGTGGGTCGTTTGTAAACTACGTCCTTGAAAAGTATTTGAACTAAACTGGTTATGTTTTGGGTGATTTAGGTTGTTTTGGAATAGATTAAATCATTAAAAATATAGACTCTTCAAAGGGCTTAACCCCCACCACTGAAAATATTGTTTCTGGAACTTTTTTTAGTCTGAACACCACTGGGCTACATGAATGTGTGTTTAATAAGTTAATATTTTAATAAAATTAATAAACCAATTTTAATCAGAGCCTATGTGTTTCACAAAATTCTTTGTCATTTTTATTATTTAGTGTGAATTTGTCCTGTATGTATGTTTACATATTTTTGTTTGTCCTTTAATTTCGAGAAGTATACTAGTATTTGAGAATTTAATTGCATCTTTTTGCACATGACAATGAATCTGAATCTAATTTTATATATTAAGTAAATCCAAGTTGTAAACGTTTCATGTTGATGTGTAAATAGGACATTTTTTAGAAGAAAAAACCCTTGTGCTAACCCTGTAGCTATAACAATTTCTCATTTTACGACGTAGTCAGTCATCTTCTATACCGCTTCATCCTGTTAAGGGTCCCGGTGAAGCCTGGAGCCCATTCCAGAAGACATAGGGCGCAGGGCAGGGGACACCCAGGGTGAGGCGCTAACCCACCGCAGTTTACGACGTAGTGTGTTTTGCTATTGACCTAAATAGCATGCCATGCGTTGCGTGAAATACACTATGTTTCGTATACAACTCAATTTTATTACATGACAGCACACAAGGTGGCAGTGTTACATTGATAGTTAAAAAATAAAATAAAATTTAATGACGTTCACCTATGAAAAAGCCTGGTTTACAAGACTGACAACCCAACAACAACAATAATAATAATAATAATAATAATTTATTATTATTATTATTATTATTATTATTATTATTATTATTATTATTATTATATAAATGTTGGTTACCAAAACTGAAGAAGTACACAATGGCAAACAGGAAATTATTTTGTTGGCATGTATACGAAAATTTCTATTCCAAATTAAAACTGGGACTCCTTCCGATTTTGAAGTGACCTTCGGTTTCTTGATTTGGCTGTCCGTGTTTTTTTCCCTCTTGGTTGCGCGTCGCGATTTTTAATTTAATTTAATTTGCATTATCTTGCAAAGGTAACGATAGTGTTATGTTTCTTTTATATTGTCGTAATCTCTTATGGTTACTCCCGGTTTCTGACAATCACAGCAAGTGTTATGACCTTGTAAATTACAATAGCTACTATGTTACTATGTATCTATTGCAGTACAGAATTGTCCACGTTTTTACCACTGACAGAGCGCTGCATATTTTATGTTGTTTCTTTTTGGGGATTTGCCCAGAGCAATGCGTTTTAAAATATGCTAAGTTAATATATTAATGTAAGGATGAACTATAAAAAATTATATTACTTTAACTTAAATACCGTTTTTAATTACGTGAACATAATAGTACTTACAATTACCATTACCTAATTCATTTTACATAATGCGATTACAATTGCTTACAATTATGAATTTTAATTAATAGTTTACACGTCTTAATTTAACTTCACCTTTAAATGGACTGATTAAATGTTCTGTATGTCGTATGAATATTACAGAAAACGTGTAGGCCATATGTTAAAAAAAAAATGTAGAAGGATTGTTTCATTTCTGCAAGTGGTAGCATTGTTGTCTTACACTTCCAGGGTCATGGGTTCTCTGGCTCTCGGCACTGTGCGTGCGGAGTTTGTATTTTCTCGCCATGCGTACATGGGTTTCCTCCCACAGCTTGAAACATATGCTGGTCTGTCTCTGTGTGTATGTACGCTCTGCGATGGGTTGGCATCCTGTACAGAGCGTCCGTTGCTTTGTGCTCTAGGTTGCCTGGGATTGGCTACAAGCCACTTTGACATTGTTTGGGTAATGGGTGGGTGGACGTTTCTTTTCGAGGCTTTTTTAATACTGTACATTGTACATTATTTAACTGGATAAAAACAACAGCTACATCCCTCAGATAAGCATCATAAAAAAGGGTTGTTAGCTTTTAAACAACTTGACTGTTAAGCACAATTAGTCTATATTTCACAAAGATAAGATAAACTTATATATTTATAATATAATATTTAACCAGTTCCAAAACAATTAGCATATATTCTAGATCACAAGTTCCCAACCTTGGGATAGCAGGAAAATGGATGAAAATTGATTTTTAAAATTATTCATTCACAGTAGTGTACATTTCATGAATTTCTGTATTGTTCTTCAGAATTTAAAATATAAATTTAAGAATGTTTGCCAACTAACTATAAGGAAAGATGAGATAGCCGTGGTGTCCAACACATTCTTCAGTTTCATTTACCTGTCAACACAAAATGAAATGATTTATAGAAAAACACGTTGCAAGTGAAGTCATATTTTTAACCTTCAGACCTTAATTATTATTATTTTTTAAGAAAGCTGGCGCAGTGTATTGATACAGATATATATTATGTAAGGTACGTAGTCATGTAAATAAGTATTTTTATTTAATACGTATACATTTATTTATCACCAAATAATAAAATAGAAAATGTAAATTTCACATTACTTGTGTTAATGAAGCGTAATAATCGAACTTTTATTTTGGCAGAATCAGTGAGGACTGCAACCGGAAGTGTCTCATTTTTGCTGGTTGCAAGCTGCTGTGGTTTACACCGCCCACAGTAAAATGTTTTGTTTTCATTAGTATCGGGCTGCGTTTATCGTGACACGAAGAGTCTAGGAGCTTTTAAAAAGGTCAGTAAGGTAGGTATAGTCCCTAAACAGTTTGTTTTCGCATGCGTTATGATTTTAGTTAGACTCTTGCAAGATCAACAACTGCCTGTTTGGGAAATGTGGGGGAAAACATCTGTACAGATTTTTGGCTTTTCTCATCCTGATAGCAGATTCGTTTGGGGGGTGTATGATGTAAATTGTTTGAAAAAGTCTTAAACAATATCTTATAATGGATGTGTTTTAAATGACAGCTTGTTAAATGTTGGAAGCTCATGCATTACTTTTTGGACTAACGTCATATAAAATTAATAAAACTTTATGGATGTCCCTTTGAGTTACGGGTGCGATATGGCCAAAACATTAGATCCCAATATACACTCACCGGCCACTTTATTAGGTACACCTGTTCAATTGTTTAGTAACACAAATAGCTAATCAGCCAATCACATAGCAGCAACTCAATGCACTTAGGCATCTATATGTGGTGAAGACGACTTGCTGAAGTTCAAACCGAGCATCAGAATGGGGAAGAAAGAGGATTTAAGTGACTTTGAAC
>JABJVR010000035.1:10592174-10605759 GCA_025773905.1 Chitala chitala
TGCTCTGGGATGGGCTCCAGGTTTCCCCGCGACCCTCACCAGGAATAAGCGGTTAAGATAATGGATGGATGGATAAATGAACTTATGTGCCAGTGAATGTCACTGAGTGTAAATGTGTAACTCTGTAAGACATATATATGGTAAGCACCTCATCTGTTTTTTTTTTCCAGTTATTATAGACAAAAAGTGCAAACACCATAAGTGAGATCGCTTTTGTGACATGAGGAAGTAAGATGTTGTTTGCACAGCTATTTATTAAATTATTTAAGCTGTTCTGCTCCACTTTCGTTTTTGCCTCTTCACTGCCTGGACCAGTGGAGTCCCACAGAGGAGAAGCAATATATCATTCAGTTCCCAGCATCTGCGGGAGTCTCTGACTTCTCAATCTAACCAGCTCCCAGAAGCCCTCTCCACCTGCTGTAGCACCGACCCATCAATGCAGTCTGCAACCTTGCCTGCTGACTCTATCTCTTTCTCCCTGTTGTTTCTCTCTCTCTCTCTTTCTTTCTCTCTATCTTTCTCTCTCTCTCTCTCTCTCTCTCACACACACACACACACACACACACACACACACAAGTGCACGTAACACACATTCAGCCTCACACCATGACATTTCTCTTTTTCATCCAACACTTGGTAAAGGTAAGCACACAGCTTGGAGGGAGTTAAGAGGAGAGAGTTAGGGTAGTGGAGATGTGAGGCTAAATGGGAACCATTAGTGATGGTGAGGTGTGGCAAAGAGGTGCTAGAGGATGGTCACTGCAAACTGATATGCCAGTCAGGCTGGCACAAGCTCAGCGCTCTCGGCCAATTTTCCAGTCAACACATGAGTCACTGAGTAGGGATGCACCAGAAATAAATAGCTTCCCTGTTCTTCCCTGGTTACAGCTGGAGCCACGCCCTCCTGTGGTCTCTTCTGCTGGTAGTGTTTGTACATTGAGCTGTGGCCTGGATAGGTTTCGGGGGTGGGTTGGAGTGGGGGGGGGGCATGGGGGAGTTTAAAAAAGGAAACTTTGGGGGAAACTGCTGGCACTCTCCTGTACTTTTATTGTTTATTGTTTGCCCACAGAATTGATCATAAACAAATACACACCCATTTCTGGGGCAGTTTTTGCTGGCTTAAGCCTTTTCTTTCTCTCAGCACCACGTCTACCCCCTTACTGGGGGCACAAACACGTAAGGCGTGACTTCAGTGCCTTTACAATAAAAAAAAAAGTTTTGCTTTAACCAGAAATCATGAGATCAGAATTTCAAAGAATGAAAATCCTGAAAAACAAACCTTGACCCTGAACGACCACAATGAGTAAACAGGTGTTTTTGGGCAGGAGAAGCTCGCTGTTCAGTGTACGTGTGACATTCTGTGGTATAATGTTTCACACACTGTGGTTTGCAGGACTCTGTGGCCCAGAAGAGTCTAGATGTGTGAGTTTTTTTTCTCCCCCAATTTCAATGTTTCACAACTGCAGTTCCCCAGGTGACAGCCTGGTGGGGCAGGAACCAGCCGCAGTCATTCTACCGTCAGCGGCATCCATGAATGCAGGACAGTAAAGAAACTGAAGCTTTCACATACACTTTTCTTTATACTATTACAAGAGATAAACGTAATTGTCCTTGCAGGAGAAACTTGTCATGGACCTCCTTCTATTCTCCTGCTGATGATGGAAAAATGCAAAAATTAGAAAATAAAAGCAGACAAAGAGGTAAATCTTACTCCTGGCTCTCCCTCATCATGCAAACCACTATACAGCAAAAGTTCTTACTTTTACTCTGTTGTCATCTTTGCTTACAGTGTGACATGAAAGCATTAATGTTAGTAAGTCTTTAGAAGTAAACTGATTTTAGTAAGTTAAACCACAATGTGTTTGCGGGGTTTTTAATGGATTCTAGGGCATTGAGGTGATTCAGTAAAAAATACCTCCTGTCTGTAAGGTTTTACATTCAGGTCACTTATCGGCTATGAGTTTGAAGCTTGCCTGCTCTTCTTGGGCTCAGTTAAATACATACAGCTCAAGTGAATCGTCAACCCCATACTGAACCTGCGGTGTTGATGCGTGTGATAATGTGCCCTTTGACAGACTATTGTTTTATACCTGCTGATCCTGGGCATTCCTCTGTTGGTCTTGGCAATTAATGCAATGCATTAGAGTAATCTGTGTTTAAGTACATAAACTTCAGTAGGTCACTAAAGAATGAGTATTCAAGTAACAATTTCCTAACCACCCAAATCCATGCATTTTATATGTATAAAATACATTGAACATTTGATGGTTTGACTATAATGAGAATTTCACTATATTATTATTGTTACATGGATGTATCATAGTTACCATGGGAATAGATTTCCATTGGTTTGCTACCTAATTATTCTATTTGGCTTCACAGTCAGGTATGATGAACTTTGTAAGTGTAAAGGTTAAATAACCATACAAATTCAAAGTGAATTCAGCTAAGCAGATGGGGAAATTCTGAACTGGTTTGAGGAAATAATGACTATTATGAATCTGAAAAGAGTACACTAAGGTACAGGTAGCTTTTCATCAATTTTAGTGGTTTATGTGAGTTATGTGAATTACAAAAAGCAAAGTGAGATCAAGAAGCATGTCATCGGCCTGCCCTTATCTTTGTCATGGTGAATTTCATGGCCTCTATCTCACTCTATCTCTCTCACACACACACACACACACACACACACACACACACACACACACACACACACACACACACACACACACACACAGAGAGCTGTTGGTTACAAAAGTGTTTACAGAGGGTATAATTAGATTATAATGCACACAATTTTCTCAAATGAAATGGTTTGTACAGGAAATTTAACTAATCTGTGCTGTTAATTGTGCTTCTGACAATATGAATGCTTTTAAACTTTAAAAGCAGCATTTTGAAATACAACTGGTGCATGGGCAGAGAAGGCAGAGAAGAACACAAACACCTGCACAAGCGCGCGCACGCACGCACACACACACACACACACACACACACACACACACACAAAACGCTCATACACCACACAGAGATTTTAGGTTTTTTTCTTGGGGGGGTATAAATAGTAGTACCCCTCTCTCACCTTTTTGTTTTCCCCCAGAATTAGATTTTATTTTATTATTTTTTTATTATTTTTTTTACCACAGTCAACATTTATCCTGCACAAGCATGCGAGAACAGCTTAGAAAGTTAAAAGAAAAATAAGTTATGGAAGGAAATGTAATGTAATGTCACACAATTCTAGCATATAGAGTAAAATGTTAAATCACATCCATGAGGACTTGATGTTGTGATGCCATATAGTTAAAAGACAGAGTCTTACACTCATTTTATTCACGTGGATCTTAATGTTATATTTTGGACTCAATTATAAATTAAATTAAAATTTAATTGAATTTATATGAATTCATGAATTCTCTTTCTTATTTTCAGGAACCCTTGAGCAGACAGATAAAGAAGTGCATAAACAAAGTTGGCTGGTACTTTAGATAAAAAAATAGTAATAAAATGAGGAAAAAAAAAACTCATACAATTCATTACAAAAATATCAATAGTTCACACTTTTAGCAAACAATTTTGAATTCCTCATCAAACATGTCCCTGTTGGGGATACCACCTAGCTAAAGTAGGAGGAAAAAAAACCCAACATTCTGTAGCATACACCCTTTAATCCAAACATCTACGCCTCTAGGAACTGCAACTTTGAGAAGTTGGAAGAAGAACGGAAAAAGTTTTGTTGCATCTGCTAGACCAGAATTAGAGCGAGAACGTATTGTAACTACACTGAAAGTGACTATATCTAGGTTTCACCATAAACAAGGTTTCTCCACAACAAGAAAGGCTCCTTATTCCCTTAAGGATTCAGTACATTGGGGAAAATAACTGATGAGTCCCTTGGCATGTAAAAAATACAGCAACAATGAACCTCTGCATGAAATAGCAAAGCAAAGCAAGCTATTATTCCATCCTTTCTGTAGCAAAATCCATCGCTGCATGACTTGATATAGAATCTGTTTTTAATGAGATGGCAACCTTAAAAAAATGATTACATACACTATGTTGTACTGCTCTGTTTTGTTCTCATTTTCAGTATACAGCATGTATGCCGTTGTTTATTCACTCCCTTCATATGTGGCAGGCAAAATACAAATTTCAAAGTAAATATTAATGAAAATTTATTAAATTTTATAAAATTTAAAACAATCAGTTTATTTTAAATCCTGTAATAAACCACAACTAAAAATGAGTGAAATTGAGTTTTAATACAACCTCATTAGAAAAAAGTGTATATGTTGCATGTTATAGGCTAATATTGCATTCATACAGCCATGTGTGTCAAACAGTACAGAATGATGTATGTATTTTTGTGATTGTTAAAACGCTTTTCTGTACGCTTTTCATATGAACATGAAACAAACGTGTTTTTCTTATTTCACGTATGAGGTCTTTGTATACACTGTGAGACTTTCCTGTGAAGTTTTTCCTCCAATAGGTCTTTTCAGGGATGGAAAATCCCAGACCAAACTGTCTGCTGTCAGCCCCCATCCAAAATTCGTGTGCTGGGAGTTGGAGGTGGGTTACATTTAATTTAATGAAAGGTGGTCCAAACTGGCTTAAACAGTCTCTCAAAAAAGATGCCAACCATCACTATAACATTTATTCATAACAATAAGCCAAACATTTGAACTGGATTTGCTTTATAATACTCCTTTTTAAAATCAATGTTACATCACTTTTATTTACCATATTGTATGTGAACATACATTTACTGTACTGAAAATGTTTTCACCATATTTATTTCTCTTTTTTCCCCTAGGAACAGAGCAACTCATGTTTTAAGAACAGGACAAACCTTATGTTTGAAGAATTACAGGAGACGAGTCTCAGGCCCATGGAAATGCCTCTGTGTATTGTGGGGCATTTACTGGTGCTCCTACAATAGCAACATTCAATTAAGAACTCAGAACTGCCTTCAAGTGGTGCCAGCTCCCGCTATAAATATCCACAACGGCCCAAACTGGTTGTCTCCATGTTTATTTGGTCACTCTCCTCTTTTCAACATCTCTGCATGGGTGCAATTTTGCAGAAGTTGTGAAAAAAAGTGCCTGTCTTTCAAACATTTCCTAGCAGCCTTGCCAACTTCTTCCTGCCTTAAACCTGGATCCCGATCTCCAAGGCAGCTCTCTGTGGACCTGGCTGATTTCATCAGTCCACTCCTATTTATCTTTATGTAATGACTAAGATACAATGCAGACTACACAGATTTTGAAGCCTCGGGTAAGGTTTCATGTGGTGCAGGTGCCACTTGTGCAAGAAAATGACAAGAAAAGTCGATAGTAGTAAGCATAAGCTAAGAAAGCAAGTCTTTAGCAGTCATATGTACAGTATTTCAGAAGCTTGGGCTCAGGAACTTTCTGTAAAGCTTATTTCTGTGCTTTGGTATGTACTCGCGAAAAGTGTTATGCAAATAAAATGAAATTGCCACCTGCTTTTGAGAGAGAACAACAAGCTGAATGCTTTAGCTGACATGATGCTGGCTGTCATCAGCTGACAATCAGCCCCGCTCAGCCTAATATATGCCTCCAGATGACTCCCCGCCGCCTGACTTGATTGCTTCGGAAATGACAAATTAGTAAAAAATTAGATTTACTAGAGCACTTGACTTGTAGATATGTATAATTGGCTTTATTTATTGAAAGTAATTACAATCATTTTGTAGTTTTCTCCCAGTATGGTGCAGACAGCATTAGGTTTACAGTAGAGATATTTATACAGATATTTATACATGAGAGGGAATGAGAGTTTGCAAAGGATTTTTGCTTGTCAATGTAGTCATATTTAAAAGTTTAATTATAAGTGTATGTCCTCCATTTATAAGTTTCGTTCAAAACACAAGAGCATCAGCACCATGTTTTTAAAAGGTCCTTGTTTGTTAGTGTGTGTGTGTGTATAGGTGCGTGCATGCGTACGTGTGTGTGTGTGTGCACGTGTAGACTCGTGCAAACAAACTGCTCGGTGCACTATCAGCGACACCAAATGTACATATTTATAAGAGAATTTATAAGACGTGTAGTTGCTAATTGCAGTTACAGTCATGCAAAGCAACCCGTTTTGAGAAAGTCACAATTATTTGTCAACATTTTATTTATTGCTCCCATCAACATAAAGTGGGATATTCATCGGATGCCCAGGCACTGTGAAAAAAAAAATGTTGACAATTTGCTCACTGTTGCCCAGCAACCACATAGTCTGCCCGCACAGGGGCAAGAGGTCTGTGGTCCAGTTCACAGAATGGTCCACTTTCATGTCTCGGCTGCTGTGGGGCCTAGGCGGCTAAGTGTATTTTAGTATGTATTCATTATAAAGCAAAGAGTTCAGTCGGGATACACGATTGTGGCGCCAGAGTGTGATTGTGGCAAGACAGCCTGACCACTTAGAAATCGCTGAGCTAACAGGGACAGAAGTCGGCTGTATAGTCAACTCGCCAAGTTTACATTTGCCACCACAGTAACACACCTTATAATGATATATCATCGCAAACCACCACCTACTGTAAATGTTTGTCAGACTGAGAGCATGCAAACAGAGGCCAAAAAGTGGGCGGAGGTGTGCAAACTGACAGCTTCAGAGAAGAGAAGACAGCCACCTTAGTCACCTTGCCATTGCTGGAACAAAAGGTCTACAGAGAGAGAAGAGGTTCAAACTTAATCTGAAAGTAGCAACACAAAAGGTCAATGCATACTAACAGATGATATTGACTAGAATAGCACTTTTTACTTATTATCTTAGCATCTTCATATTTTTATTTATTTAGCATATTCATATGTTTATTTTTTTTTATGAAATTGACAACTGTGGTCAGTTGTCAATGAAAAAAATAAACAAAAATACAATAAAAATATCTATATAGAAGTAAGATGGAAGGGAAGGGGGGCAGGGTTTAAACGTGTGCTGTAGCATTCATTCTGGAATAAAAAAAGAAAAATAAAATCAATATAAAACTTTCTTTACATTAAAAGAAAGATCCTTGGGCAAAACGTAATTTAAATGTTTTTCTAAAGCTGTGTGAAATAACTGCAAACTTTGATAATGCAAGGCTTTACTTGACTGGGAAGCCAGTGAAGTTATTTTAAATGTGCTGGGCCTTGTTGCCTTGTTGCCTTGAATGGGGTTTCTGATCTGTGATAATCAAAAACCTGCCTGCAGCTATTCTGCCTCGGAGACCGGCCTGGTCACATCTCATGTACTCGTCAGTGCAGCGAGGGGGTCAGTAACTGCAAGAAAGCTGCCACCCCAGGGATAAGGAAGTGCTGTTGGCAACAACGTTATATCTCAATAGGGGGCAGTCTTTCCTTTAATCCTTGGGTCAAGGTACCCTGGCGGGCTTCCGCTCAGCACAGGGGTTTCGTAAGGTGCCACAACAGCGGGGATGTGAGCGTTTTGAAGAGCCGAAGGAAATAACTCTGCAACCAGAGACAAATAAGAAAGAGCAATCAACTGCGTGTCATAACAGAGCAGACAGCCTTAGGTCTTAGTGGACTTTTAGCATTAAGCCTGCCTACTGCACTCCTTCCACCAATCACTGGCGATTCAAAAGCCGTCCTTCGATTAGCTACAACAAATGCCCTTTCACTTGTAGACAAACCCCAGATTTTGCTCAAGACCTATGAGAGATTCAAGGCACGCAATCAAACACAACACCCTTTTTCAATTTTATTCCAGAGAAATCTAACCCAAGCATATATTACATTTTATATTTTCATGCCAGTTAAAAAATAATAAATAAATAAAAATTATTCAAAAACAGTCCCCCACAGTAAAACACCATCTCATTAATGTTAAAAAAAAATTAAATTTTGTCACAAAAGGTATGTTTTTTTTTTCCATCTATTTACACAGATAAACACATGGTTTAATATTTACAAAGAATGAATTAATGACTGTTCTTTAATGCCCGAAATTGTACGATCTGGTCTAAAGTGTAGTTTGTATCTATTGTGCTATAGCAACATGATGAGAAGCATAATAGGTCCAACTGGCGCCATTTTGTCAGTAAACACGTTTGTACATGGGACATATACTACACAGCATGTCACTTCCACACCTCACGGAAATGGAACTGGCAAAAAAACATCAACCAAGTCATCTGAAAACTAGGCTATGGAAACAAAATTAATCCCTAACAACAAGCATACAAGGAGAAATATAATGAACAGACCAGCAATAAATATTAACTCGTGTGTACAGCGTGCAAATAATCATTACATTTATTCGCGTAGTAGATGCTTACATTTCAATAAAATGAATGTTCTTACAGTTTTGCATATTTTAAAAATATATTTGCTGACGCAAGCCAAATTTGAACAATGCGTTAGAGGACAGAACAGGCAACAACAGCTTGCATCTACAATGACAGAACTGATTCATGGAAGAGGTTTCACTCTGTTTCAAGTGGTCAGCCATAGATTATAACAGCATACGGGCATTCCCAAGAGCAAACAGAGGCAAACTCACCCTAATCAGATAATGTGTCTGCTAAGACTAACATTTCCCCTTAATATTTTTCTAAATGAATCAGGGTAGACTCATAAGCTCAAGTCCTCTGGGAACATAATTAATCCCTGCACATTCCTCTCGTTTATATCATATCTACTTCTAATTAGAAATGACTGCTCAGTCAAGTTTCCAACAGTGGTCTTTAAAAGTACAGCATTTGCTCTGGTTGAATCAGTACACCACAGTATTATAAAATTTTACTAGTTACTCCATCTAGGACAGTATATAGAAAGTAAGAAAGTGCTTTTACAAAACACCTCTGGTTAATACATACATAATGCCGTTTCTTTCATGTATGAATTTATTCATCTTGAGTTTGTCTTTTTCTTATGAGTACCTTTACTAAAATAGGCTTTAATAGCACTTTATTGAAAGTTGCTGAGGATTTTGAATACATTGGTATTTAATAGCATGTATATACATATATAACATTTTCAGGTAGCAGGAGGAAAGTATGGATTCGAGTTGTGGCTTGAGAGTGATGTTCACTTCAGTAGACTTTTCCTAGGTGAATTAAAGGCATTTTCTCAGATTACACAATTATGCCCACATAACATTAGGTTTGTTTGTGTACTATCTGTGTATAAAAGAGAAAAATATCAGCTTGTTGTCTTTATGTTGTTGTTTTTAGTCTATTTCTGTTAACAGTTTTGTTACGTAAACGTTTAGTGTCATCATTAAGTTTTGATTGTGAGCACAGTGTCAAGTTTGTGTTGTGTAATATCTATTAAAAATTGCTGGTAAAGAGCTGCCGTATAGAATTAACAAAGTAGAAGCCATCTTAATTTTTGTTTTTAAAATGTATGATAACTGTTAAAATAGTGTCTATTTAAATTCTTGCAATTTTATCACACACTTCTTGCTGTTGTAGCATAAACAGCTGTCAGATTACAGCTGTCAAATTTTGGGCTCAAGAACACAAAATTTTATCCTGTTGAATTCAATTTTAAGTTAATGACAGTCTACCCCAAGAGGGGTTTTATTGTAATGACTAACCCTAATACGGCAGGAAAAATACAGGGTCTTGTATTGTGTTGTCCTGTAATTTCACCCTCTCCTTTTGAGAGATCTATACTAATCTTTCTTGAGCTGCTTAAGATCTAGTTAAGGAGAGAAGTTTTGAAGACTTCCCAGAATTTCACAACAGATATTGAGCCAGAACTCACTGAAGGACACAGGCTTTCTCACTTAAAGGCCTCTGTCAGTTAATGGTGATCTTGTGATTGGTGGTATTGTTTTCCTTTCATTTTACCTAATGTTCTTTCCCATCTGACGGCTGAAGAGAAGTGTTCCAATACCACATTGCTGCTAATATGTGTTCCACCTCTACATTGCTGCTAATCTTTCCCCACAAGTGCGGGAAAGAACCTGACGTGCCTTGACCATTTCTTATATACACTACCTTGTTGAGCAGCTTCACCTTGTCATCCCAAAACCATGGTAAAATATGCAGATGGAGGCAGCAATGCTGCTCGTCATCACAATTTACAAATTTACAAAATGTATTACTCTTTTATTTTTTTTTTATTGTACATAGAAAACTAAAATAACTCATAATTATTCTATGACAGGGTTATGGCTGAAAATGTTACATGTAAAAACCTGTAACCTTGTTCTGGTTCACAGAGTGTCATCACATATTATGATACATCTACAAAGGGGAGAAGATAAAGTATGTGGGATTACCAATAACTGTCATGGGTAAATAAACAACCTTACCCGGGAGTAAAACATAAAAAAATACCCTTGAGATTTTTCGACCATATGTCCTAGTTTCTGGTCATCTGTCTGTTCCCTTGCCAGCTGATGGAAGCCCCTTGCTATTCTCTGCCACCATTCTGTAGATATTTTATCTGCTTCACTAAGAATGCCCTTCAGACTAGAGAACAAGAGTCTGGTGGTAAGGAGAGAGAATCCTATACAACTGTGCACTTTATCTTTGATGGTGGTGGGCGGGGGGCAAGTTGACAAAGAGGGGAAGAGAGAGAGAAAGAGAGAGAGCGAGAGAGAGAGAGAGAGAGAGAGAGAGAATGTGTTTGTATATGTGTTGTGTTTGTGTTAGAGATCCCAGACAGAGCGACAGAAAGAGAAGGGCTGTATAGAAAGTTAAAAGAATAAAGCACGAAATGATGTGTTGACGGCACTATGTGCTGTGAATAGAACCTAGCAAGAATTACGTGTCATTTTTTCCCTTTAATGTGAGATGCTGTTCATAATGTGATAACTAAAATGTACTGGAATATGGAATTGCATCTTAAAAATATTCATGTGATGGCCAGAAAAGGTTCCATGATATATGTTTTATTAGTATTTTTAAAGGACAAACATATTGCTGTTTGACAGCTGAGAGAAATTTTTGGATTTTAATGATCAAGCAGCATGATCTCTTTTTAACTTTTTAACTAATATTCTTCAAATGAATAAAAAAAAACACACAAGAAAAGAATAATACATTTGAAATGCCTGCTGTTACCATGGCACTATATACATGTATACAGTACTGTATATCAAGCCCACTATATTTCAACTTATAATTACTTTCCATAGTTTTTTCAATTATTCAACTTTTAAAGTTTTTCACTTTGGATAAATAAATGTTGACATAACTTGGAACTGATCTCTGTTGATAGATGACAGGTTCACATCACTGCCTGATAAGAGCTCAGAAATTCTTAATAGTTTTGTTTAATGCTTAAAACTGTAGTTTTATTTTTGTATACTGCAGTACATCAGCGCATATCATGACCGTGTCCATCTCGAGTTTTACGATGTGCTTGCAACACATTTAGCAGTTTTAGTTCTGGGATATATCTGTAAGATGATGTCATAATAGGTACCATATAGCACACAGTCATGGAATATATACTTATAATTATTTATTATTTTTAATTAAATTAATTAATTTAATAATTTCATTAACACATTAAAGATTATGCAAAATCTGTAGCTGACATAAAATGTATGCAAAAATGATTCTAGATATGTAATATTAAATAATTCCCTCTAAAACCTTCGCAAACAAACAGCTGTTAGACTGGAATGACGTGGGAAATGGTTTTTAAATAAATTTCACTTATCATACATTTAGAAACCAGAGCCATTTCAAGCAATCAGAAAATTGAAAATAGTATTCGGGGGCCATGCCATTTGATCAATAAATTAGGCATCATATTTTCCGACAAGTGTGTATGTACTAGTGCAGAAGGATAAAAAATAATTTGTTGCTAGGCAACAGAAAGCAGTACTCATATAAGGTAGCTAATGTGGTCCAGGGCCGATCTGTCTGAAGCTCAAACTAACTCTAACTGTGTAAGATCCAGCTAACAGGAACAATTGCTAGTGTTACTTTAAGTTATTTAAAATACTTCAGGTGTTGTACAATTTATCAAGATTGGTTTTGTTTTGAGTCTGCCTAGTGAGCTTAAAAAGCCAACAGTGATTTTATAAGCTGTCTTTAGAGGCTTACTTGTCAAAGATCTGATGCTATCTTAGCTGGAAGGTCCTATTAATTTAGTTGTCTGAACTTTATTATCCCCAGGGCTCTGCTATGCAGTGAGAAAGTGTGCAGGCCTGCAATATATATTCTTGCCTAACTCTAATTTAAATACTACAGGTCATATTGTGCACTAATTGGAATGCTATCATCTCAAACCTTAGAAATCCTTAGATGGATAATCACGCTGAATTAACAGCAGTTTCCTCGTTGTTACACCTCTGCCAGATATTTGCAGCATGGTCGAGCAATATGTGCCACACTTTCAAAATAGTTCACTAGTTTGTCAGATTAAAATAATTTGCATAAATATTCCGTTGAAGATTAAGCTGTTAAACTGCTGTCTTCATCAACAAACTGGCCCCTCTCTTCCCTAATTGTGAGTACAACTCTTACTGTCAGAGGGAAACAGCTCACATTCATCTGTCTAACTTCTTTCCATGCTTCTGCTATTAGTATTCACTGTGAAATAATGTATACGATATGAAACTGAGTCAGTAACACTCAGTTTTCATAAATGAGTAAAAACGGAAGAAAAAGAACATGAGCTGTGTAGTTTTTAATTGACAAAATATTGTCAATTATCATCCAGATGCTTTGAACAACTTGTACATTTGCCATTAAACGTCACAGTTGCTGAGTTGATTTTGAAATGTAAAAATGCAGGAGGTGAAAACATAGCGTGCGGTATGAAGTGTATGGTATTTCATCGTCTTTTCACAATTTCCATACAGTACAATCCTAAATTCACAAGATGCTTAATTAGCAGTTCCTGTCAAGAAACAAACCTGGGGGGAGGGGTTGGGACGTTTTTTTAACAGCTTTCCAGGACAGTTTAAAAGAGCTCCTCGTAGGTAGAATGAGGACTGCTGTGTGTCTTCTGCTGTCCTATTTAGGTAATTGCACTCTTCATTATGAAATTCCGGCTGAAAGAGAAATTACACTTCCCCATCGGTATCTAGGTAACATAATCTCCCTCCGGCGAGCTAATTGCATGGCATGATAACCTCATAGGCTGTGCCTGTTTAATTTTTCATCTCTTTCAAATAATTATGGATCAGAGGAGAGATGTATTGGTTTGACTGATTTACTCCCCAGCCTGTGCCAAGGTTAATGATTGTATGTATCCCAATTACACTGTAAGAATCAACCAGGCCATTTACTTTGATTGACTTACAATAAATTATTGGTAAAGGTTGCACTGCTACTGTCCCAAAATTAGTCAACATGGACTCTAATAATTCAATTTCCTTGTAAGTCTACATGGTCATTACAAACGGATAATTCCATTCTTAACGTAGGTAGAAAAATCACACTATGTGCTCGGAGTGTTGCATATTTATGAGTTTATTATCTCATTATTTGTTTGTCCACCATTGCAAAATTATTAAATTAACTCATTTGAATATATGGTATTGACTACCGAGAGTTCAAACCAACACGTTATGCTTATGTACAATTGTTACAACCTTTTATGAGCTGTAACTGTTTTGATGGTAAATGACAGTGGAACAGGGATGACAAACAGAATCGATA
>JABJVR010000035.1:10605859-10621445 GCA_025773905.1 Chitala chitala
CCATGCCCTGCGTCCAACAGAAAGTCAACAAGGAAGGAACACCGTGCCCCTATCAACCTAGAATAACATTTTACGTCTAGGGACGTAACAACAATCACTTGAAATTAGCATTGATTTAGGCTTTCTCAGAATATGACCACCAACTGATGTTATGACATCATGTATATGGTCATATTAGTTTATGACGAGGATTCAGTAAGTGTATTTTATCAGAGAAATATGTTTTCATATCTGTTTTTGAGATGTTGTTAAAGACTTTAATTCTTAAAGATAAAAACATGCATTCTAAAGGAGTTTTCTCGGAAGGTGCCTGATCAGTGGAGATGTGAGATATCTTGCCGTTTAATGGTTTAGACAAGAGATATGCAGCCTTTCTTTCAAATATGGCCTCAGACACAGTGCCCTGAGCCCTAGGCTGCTTGGCATAGGCTCCAGGCCACCCCTGATCCTTTACAGGATAAGCGGTGGAGTAATGGATGGACGGATGAAAGGAAAATTAAATACTTGAAACACTGATGATAAGCATAACACGTACAAACAGAATAAACGATTGCACTTTTTTTTGGTTATTTTGACATTTTACTGTCAACAACAGCAGGGATCTAGTGAGTTCACTGAAAAGCTCTTTCTCTGTTATTGGCTAGAAGACATATAAACATTAACCATGCAGTGACTTTCTAATGGCTCAACATTAGAGTGGTATGGCTTACAGTCTTACAACCTCTCTTCCTCTCATCCTCTGTAATGCTTACTCGCTTAGCAGGCAATCAATGACTTCTGAGTCAGTCCCTCATTTCTCAAGAGCTGGACTTGTGGCAGGGATAGGCCTATATGCTTTCCATTAAAACAATGAAAAGCACAAAATTGTTGACTTTAACTCTCAAGGGCACACACAGTTGCTTACTGGTTCCGCTTTATAAATGTAGTCCCTGTCTAGACGTTAGCACTGCAGCTCACTGAGTGCGTGTTTGAACACCCTAGGTCTCCAGCAGTAGTATGAAACACAATAGTTAATCATAACGTTACTATGATGCAATGGAATGGCAATTTATACAGCCAGGAAAATCTAAAGGCAATGGCAAGGGCATGGGGTTTCTGTTAACAAAACTCTATTCATAAACGCACTTTACAGGGTCGCACTGTTGCCTGCAGAGTTACAGACTTGAGACAAAGCAGTTTGAATAATATGTAACACCCATACACATTATATATATATATATATATATATATATATAATGTGTGTATGTATATATACACATATATATATACTTTTGATTGTTATTGAAACTATTATTATAGATGTTTTTTTTCAATATTCTAAGATTCTAAGACACCTGTGAAGGTGTTCTGCTGGGCAGCAAAACAGTACAATGTTCACAGGTGACTTTTAGCTTTTTTTAGCCCTTTAGCTCAGCCTAAATTTATGACTCAGCTTGCTGCTCACCATTAATCTGCATGTACACAGAGAAAACTGCTTCACCTTTCTGTTAGGCTCAAGGTTTCCATTTACAGCACAAGCCTCTGTGCCAAAATATGTGGAGCAGCAGCAATGTAACCGTGATTTCAAGTCTCCAAAGTCCTGCTGGAGGTTTCAGATTAAGGTCAGGAAAGGTAGCAGGGTCTGGCTGGCTCAGAGAGGTCTTTCAGGAAAGAGAGACGTGCTGGGAACAGCTCACACTCACAGCATTTCTCTCTTTCGTTTCTCCCGAGTCTTCCTTTTGGCAGGTTAGTTCCTACATTACCATTTCACAAGGGGCTGTCCCAGCTGGCCAATTTAAGGCTGTTGACATAAAATATACACGCTTTAACGAGATTTTTAACAAGGGCAAGATGTGGGACACAACCTTTGAGTACGAATTTGTTTAGGTTTTTAAGCTGCCAGACAAGAATTGCCCGCGAAGACAAAACGTTTTTAACACATAGTCGTGGAGCAGCAGTCCGAGCTGCTGCACATTTTCAGAGCCAGTGTGTACTCTACAGAAACCAGAACACGTCTCAATATAGTACATCCTCCCACTAGGCTTGTGCTCACCACTGTAAATAATTACATAAACATAAATTAGTAAACACTGGGTGTTTTATGGGCGGTGGTGAATGGGCGCCCTATGTGATGCATTGTGGGAAAGATGAGGGCGAGGTTCACAGCAGAGTCATTTGTGAAAAGACAGAACACTGAGAGTTTTTAAATTTTTAAATTTTTTTGGTCTGTCCACAAAAAACAAAATGGCAAAATTAGATACATGCTGGTTTATTTTGTCAAAAAAAAGAAAAAAAAAAAGAAAAAGAAACATGGCTTCAAATGAAGTTGAGAAAGTGAGTCATATTAGAGGTCGAGTGCCAATTATCAGTATGTGTCAGCTATAAGTGATCTTATATCAAAGCACGAGTTCTCAAAGCAACAGTCACAAGTTTACTCTGTCAATGAGAAGTCTTTAGATTAGCAGGGTATTTACCAACCTTAACTGGCAAAAAGAAACAGTTGCAATCAGAGCTTATTTACAAAGATACATGGGCAGATTGAAATCTGTGTAGTGTTTGAGAATGGACATGGGGAGGCTGGATCCTCTATGCAGGGTATGTTAGTTTACTTGGCACAACAGAGTAATACTAAGAGCGATTCACAGGCACAATCCAGGAGACAGGCGAGAAGTCTCGAAACCAGGTTAGTCAGTCCGTGACAAGGATGTGGGCTGGAGAGGACAAAAGACAAGGTGAGGAAAGAGGGAACTCGGGTATCACAAAGGGAGGCACAAAACAAGAGACACCAGGACCCGTACTGCTCTGTGTACTGCATGGACACATAATACTTCGCACCGCACTGCTGTGAGCAGCAGTTATTTAACTCTTCCTGTTGATGTAGTGTGGCTGGCACGCAATAATGACAGTGGCGTGACAATCAGTTGGAAATTACGCAAAAGTAGTCTCAAAAGTTACCAGAAAACTTAATTAGCATGACATAACTGAATCTCGGTAAAACTGTATATTGCAGTATTCGCAAATTTGAAATTGTATGCATAACCTGGTGGAAGAAGAACAAAATCTGTGAATAATGAATAATGTTTTGTCTTACCATCTTTTCTACACAGGGATGAATTTACACCTGGAGAAAGCTAAAGCATGTCTTCAACCTTCAACATGCATTGCCAAGCATTACAGTCAACATGGGGGATCCCTAAAAGGAAGGACAGTCATCTTGTACAAGTCAAAATATCAAACACTGCCTGGTCATATAACAGTCAAGGAACATGAAGCAGTCAGTCAGCTTTCAGCTGCTCTCCACATGGGGTCGCCACAGCAGATCAACCTGCATCCAGTTTACAATCTGCACACCCACCTGCCATAGGTTATTATGCCAGATGCCCTTACTTATGCAAAAGCAAGAAACGTTAAGACATTTTATAGAACTATGTGCAACCTATGGTACAAACACTATGTACACTGCCCTCATGCTGTTCACTTACTGGAGGATGATACTGGAATATGGGAAGAGCACACTACCAAAAACTGAAGACCTGAATGAACATGTATTAAACATCATGCTACTAAAAACCTGAAGACCTGAATGAATGGCAGGATGAAATCAAATGCCTACCATGGCCTTCCAACTCACCAGATTTACATATCATTAAATCCTTGTTGGGAGGATATGGAGAGTGGAGGGCAGAGATTTATGTCTGTTTCATCCCTCAAAAAATAGTCAGCTTTTTATCCCGAAGAATAGTTTAATAACACACTACAAACAACATTTAAGAAAGATTAAAGTGTTTGCAAGCAAATGAGGATCTGTTGCTTATTATATACATTGCTACTAATTAGTGAGGACTTACTTTCTCAATGTACTGTCTCAAGATAAATAGCAAGAACTAGACTCCATAATAATAATAATAATAATAATAATAATAAGGACAGACCATAACACAGAGTTTACATTTGCAGCATAACAAAGCACAAAACTGCTTTTATATTTTGAAATAAGATTATTCTCTGTTACCATCACAAGACCTCGGGCTATAAAATCATAAAGATAATTTATTGTTGCTACTTCAGTATAGACTGTAGATATTTGTGAACATCAAATAACCATGAACACTTGTGTTTAAGGTTATTTGATAATTCTATCAGTTTGTTAATATGCATTTTAACATACAAATATATACACACATATATATATATATATATATATATATATATATATATATTTATGAGTATATTTTGTTGTATAAGGATTTGTCATGTAATACATTAAAACTATTGTCATTTAAAGACTAAATGTGTAATGTGTGCTGCTGACACATCTGTGTAGACATGCTGATAATAAGGTAAGATAACCATGCTCAAAAATTTCCTGAGCATCCTCCCTTCCATAATGTGTTATTTAATTTCTTTGCCCTATTTTATGGTTCCAAGGAACTGTGTGTGCTTCATAGATGTTCACGATGCCTTCAGTAGGTCATTCGTTCACTCGTGGAGCTTAGAAATTAAGTGGTTCCCTGCTGTACAGCATTCAAAATGGACCCTTTGAAATCTTTATTATCATGTAAATGTGTTTTGTGAACACTTTGCACAGTATTGAGAGGCTATCACTAATGAAGGAAGACAAAAAACAACTCGTCCAAAAGCATATTACTAGCTAGACCCATAGGTAGGTAGTAAGTCTTTGAAAATAATTTAAAAACACACAGGGGTGCCCAAACTCAGGTTGTGCTGCTATTGCAACTCACTCATCAAATAATGATTAAAAAAAAAAAAATAAAAAAAAAACAGTTTGAGCCATTTATATGTTTTTAATTGCTCCTACTGGACTTTCCTACTGTAATGAAAACTGAAGGTAGGATCCAGATCTAGTTTTATGTGATAACAAAGGCTTTCGATAATCCATAAATCAGTCTAAACTCATCAAGAGAACAGGGTAAAAGAGCTAAACACCAGATTGGTCCATGTGAAACAAAACAAAGCACAGGGAATTCAACACAGGTGTATACTCTACCTTCTGCTCACACCACCTGGTATCCACACTTCCTGGTGTTTCTGGTGTCCACACTGACTGCTGCCCACACCATCTGGTATCCACACTTCCTGGTGTTTCTGGTGTCCACACTGACTGCTGCCCACACCACCTGGTATCCACACTTCCTGGTGTGACTGGTGTCCACACTGACTGGTGTCCACATCACCTGGTATCCACACTTCCTGGGGTGCCTGGTGTCCACACTGACTGGTGCTCACACCACCTGGTTTCTATGCTTTCTGGTGTCCACAGATCCTGGTGCCCATATTGGTTTCTATATACAGTGCCTGGTATCCACGCTGACTGGTGAAAACCCTACCAGTTGTTCACACTGTCTTCAGCTCACACTACTTGATTTCCACACTGACTGGTGCTACACTCACTAGTGTTAACTCTGCCTTGTGCCCTCACTTATTAATGCCCACTCTGACTGGTGCCCACACTGACCAGTGTCCACATTGTGTGTTGTCCACATTGTGTGGTGTCCCCGTTGCCTTGTGCCAACACTGCCCGAGATAGACAAACACCATAAGCTGGAGAAGCAGTTTGAAAAAAAAAAAGATCGCATTGTGGGGTCTTGTTTTATAAATCATTTAAATACAAATCCTGAATGAAATATCAATTTTTTAGCAGTTAGATTTTTCATCTATCTAAATAATTATATCATTGAATGTATTTTGACAGAAGCTAACACTACTCAGAAATTCACAGCAATGCTACACAAATACCAAACTGGAACGTTAAAGTAGGTGTAAAATGATTAGTGTCAGGACGCCACCACTCATTAAGTAGTTCTCCTTCTGAACTTGTTTTTTCCATTATTGTAAAACCATTAAAAGCATAATTCATTGTAAAACACACATGGCGATATTGTGTTACAGTCACATGCCTACTAACATGTTTTATAACACGACTCAAGAGAAGGTCCTTAGGAACAAAACAATAAAATAATAAATGAAAAAGCAACTGAACCTGAGACAAAATACAATACTGGTCAAATACAAGTTAATTCAATTTCAGTCAAAAAGCTAGAAAGTAAAATTGCTCTATAAGGAACTGTGATTTCTTTTAATTCTTGTCTGCATCAAAAACAGCAACATGAAATTAGAAACAAATTCCGCAGTAAATTTCCAGATGGTGGTAGGGAAGGTAAATGTGATAACAACAGCGAAAAGCCAATTTTCCCAAAATTCACAAAAATCATGTCTGGCAAAAAGGCACTTTCCCCTGTGCTGCAATAATCATTTTCCCTCTAATGTGTATGTGATGTTAACATATTATAGGCATGTTTCCTACTATTTTATCACTGTAATTAAATGTGAGATTCGGAAACTGAAATGGCCTCAAGCAGCCAGCCTTGTTAGAAAGCACGCTAGCGTGTTTGAAAGATTCAGTTCATCGCTGTAAGTGAAGATGCAAACCAACGAAGACCCTCTGGATTCATCAAATTTGTCAAGAAATGTGAAATGTTTTAACACTGCCGCTTGAAAATTGATAAAAAATGTATTTCTGTGTTTCATTCCACTTTGAGGAAATATGACTTCACAGACAACTAATTGCAAATTCTAATTAATTTTCATATGCACAAGGGCAGACATTGCATTCAAATTGTAACTATTCTTTTCACTGTAAACCATGCAATCAGTTAATGGAAATATTTTTGAAATAATTTGTATATATATTAGTTTCACTGTAGTTTAAGATCAATAAAATGTTGAGGTCAGTTGTGCCTAATCAGTACAGTCCTGAAGTTCCCGCAGTAACGTTCTGTATGTAGAGCATGTGGCTTTTCCACCAACAGGCTGTTTACACCTTCACAACTTGTCAATGAGGAAGGAAGAGCCTCATATCTGTTGCCCAGCACTGCTCTACAGTTGACGCCTCGGTGCTGGGCTGAGGGGTTCAGGTATGTGGGCCCCCTTGCAGTCCAGCCTCCATGGAGAAAAGGCCACTTTCACTTCCTCAATCACGCACGTGTAACTGTTCCTTCTGGCACCTGTCCAGAAGTGAGTGGCTGGTAATTACCTTCAGACTCTGAAAGCCTCTGATTCTCATAGTTTCGAAGCAAGAAAAACGTATGCAATTGTGCACTAAGTTGTTATGTCCTTACTTTGGTTGAAAGGGTTTTTCTCCAGCAAATCAGAGGCATAATGCTCAGGAAAATGGCTTGCAATGTACTGGAGCTACATTTAACATATGCCCTGCCTTTGGTCTCCCACTTCCTGAGGTAGGCTGCACATCAACTTTAATGTAACTGGACAAATAGTTATTGGGAATTTTTCAATGTTCATTGCCTTTTTTCTTGAGTTTCTGTAAATGTACATATTAAAATTTATTTTGTTTAATTTTCATATCAGAAATATACTTTTTAAGACTGAAGCAATCATTTAAAACAAGTGGGATTATTTGAAAAGATCACTTTAAGGCCATTCATGGCATGGGACTGGTTTACCTCTCTGAGCTTTAACATCCTCACATACAGAGATCTAGACTAGATGTAGGCGTTGGGATGACCAGTCCTTTTCGCTCATGGCACCTAAACCTCCTCATTATCTCCTGAAATTTGCAACATCTCAGTCCTTGCTTTGTTTAAAGTCAAACTTAACACTTATTTATCTACCCTGGCTTTCAACACATAGTAGAAGTCTGTCACACCTATCATTATTATTTTGTCTGAAGAATTGTTGCTGCATCTGTTATTTGTTTTACTTGTTAAACGTAAAGCGCTTCGGTCAACCTTGGTTAAGTGCTACATAAATAAACTTTCATGACTTGACATTGTCTTATTTCAAATGCATTGCTTAGAGAATATACTTAAACAAATATAATTACAATAAAGGAGATATAAGTGGTGTAATATCATGGGATCTGTGATTGTAACAACAGCTTTTCATGTCTCTCTTTCTCCCTTTCTGCCCTCCTTTCTCTCTCTCTCTCTCATGTCCGAAGCCAGCGGTCAGCAGTGTTTACACAAGGCTTTAATCTGCTGTGAGATTTATGGGGTGGAGCCATCCGTTGGAGAGCTCTGAAGTCACAGAGCTGTGGTGAAGGTGGGGGAGGGGTGGTGGCGGTGGGGGGAGGGCAGTCGAGACGCCCCAGATGCTCATCCTCGCCAGAGTGGGCCGCTGCGGCTGTCTTCTTGGCAGGAGGTGACGGAAGCCCTCCCCAGTCAGATGTGACTTTGGGCACACCACCCCCTTGTTTACCAAGGGCAGGAACGAAATGGGCCTCTAGGATCGTTTGTCCTGAAAGGCTGTGGGGCCATTTGGGAAACAATTTGGGGAGCTTGTTAAATAGTACTCCTCCACATTGAAAACATCACATTTCCACAACAGATGTTTGTTTTTATTTACTTCACCCTATAATGCAGAGATTGTTAAATTCTGAAATAGAGTTATTATGAGACTCTATGAACAAATGAATGCTTTGCTGTGGAACTGTGGTAGTCGAATTATGTCAACAAAAGAGTATAATAACTGTACTGTATAATATTAGTTTCTGAATTCAAAGAAGCCTAACCTGTATGTACGATGGAACTATTACGATTAAACAGTTCAGGGCTATAACATTCACAAGATAATTTGTACTGAAAGCGTCAATGTCAGTACATTTTCCAATAATACTTTTGTGACGAGTCTGCAATGCATTTATATGGAAACACAAAACACCATTCTTTTCATTAATGACCACCACTCAAGTTGTCATGACAACGATTTTCACAATAACGAGATGATGAAATTTATGGAGCTCACATGAGATAGATGTGGAATATATGTTTGCATTCAACGTAAATGCCAATTTAATTTGGTTATTGATGAACCAGTTAATCTATTGATTTTCAAACTAGGAGAGTGTGTCAGTGCTCTAGTAACAAAACATAAATGCAAAACACTTTGTTGACCCTTAAACTCAACATGATAATCATCTATAAAGGATTAAAGATGAAATTTTTTACAACTTCTCCTGGTGACTCAATTGGTAGAGCATCAAGCTAGGATGCCGGAGGTCTCCTGGTTTGAATTCCACTCCTGCTGTTCATTCTAACATGTATATGTACCCAATGACAATAAAATCTGGTTATTATTTTAACGACACGGAAGATCTTAAATTACCTCACACAAAATGTCTCACTCAGCGACACTGACCACGCATTTAAAATGTAAGTGAAACAGAGAAATGAAACAAAAACATGCGTTATGTTGTTTTCCCACTAGGGGAAACAAGGCCTGCTCCATGGAATCACGATGCACATGCAGTGTGCAGCACTGAACAGCTAAATGAGAAACACACTTGGCCGAAAGGCAGGTGGTTTTACAGGAGCAAGTGAAACCATTAGCGTTTTGGAAAACAGCACAAACGGAATATTCTGGATTGATGAGTCCCATTTGGTCGACATGTTTGTAAGGTTTGGAATGCAGCGGTTGTGGTTGGGACCACATAAGAACAAGAAGCTGGACGGCAGAATTCCTGTGGCTAGACAACGACAACGCTCCCCCCCACCCCCATGTACTGGCCTGCTGTTGACAATAAGCTTCCAGAGGAAACCAAAGTGAACCTGTTAGCATTTATTGACTCCTTTGCGAAACCATTAGCATCAGCACTATCCTTTCATAACATTAAGAAGTTAAACATTAACAATGGTTATATTTGTCAAGGAAGCATATTTGTGAATTTAAGTTGGCGGTGTAGGCTATTCAGCTAGGAAGGTACCTGCTATACAAAATTTAACATACATCTTAAGTTTTTACAAAATGCAAATATACAACTAAATATATAGATTTAGCTGTTCTAGAGCCTGGAGCTGTATCGCTCCTCGTCTCTGGAATTCCCACCCAGGAAACATCTGTAGCATAGACTGTGTAGCCACACTCAAATCATGTCTTAAGACCTACCTATTCAGAAGTGCTTACCAGACTACCATATCATTTTACTAGTGATAAGCACTGGTGATGACTGGTTTACCTTATGCTGTCTTTATTTATTTATTTATTTATTTACGTTTGTTGTCATGGTTACCTATTGTTTTCTCTTGTACGATGACCCTGAGTGACCTAAAGGCGGCAATGATGATTATTATTACTATTATTTTCAGTTTTGCTTAAAGTTCTTCAATAAACACTGTGCAAAGAGGACAGAGCAAGACGCCCGAGGAACGCACCCTTTCTCCAGCACGTCCTGTGATCTGAGCTCTTCCTGCAGCCAGACGCCTGAGCAGCAAGCCGCAGTAAATGGCCTGAGACCAGAGGGGCAAATCCCTGGCTGCAGGCGACCCATGGGTGGGGCACACTTTCCTCAGAGCTTTCAGTAATTCCGCAAAAGGAAGAAACTGAGGTGTGGAACTTTGGAGATGTCTGGCTTTTCCACTGGGAACAGCAGCTTGGGGTGAAAGGAGGCCTGGTGTTTTTTTTTTTTTATCCCTCCTTGTTCCTTCAAAGATTATATGTACAGCTGTTGTTCACTTGTGTGTATTGCATCTACCACTTTACAATAGTATTCCCATTTGTGTTATAAATTTGTCAATGAAAAACCAGTTTAAATCATAAAAATGTGGATGAAAAAAACTATTTCCAATAGTGGAAAAAATATTAATTTCTTCCCAATTCATACAAAAAACCCTGGCCATTTCTCTACAATATTACAAAAGCACTATAAATTACCTATGAAACAGTGAAACAGTACATACTGTTGCAGTTTTTTTTACATTCTATTATGATTCCTTGTAGCCCGTACACATGGACAAGCATTTCATAATAAAATTTATGTTAAATTAGTAAGTGCTGAAAATTTTAATTAGCAAGGGAATTTTCTATAATGAACAGTTGCTGTACTCAGCAATAAAAGAGAAGTATAGGTTGGACATCTTGGTGGATAAAACTTTTTTTTTTTGCTCTTTTCTAACGTACAGAGTGAACAGAAGACGGAAACCCACAAACAGCTGATTATATACCAGGAGTCCATTATTTCTACTTTCTAGTGAGGCTTTCCATTTTTTTGACACACATCAGACACATTTAATTTTAATGAATCTGATCCCAATTTAAAACCTCAGATGGCAATGGATGTCTGTGTGTTTTTTGGTTTTGTTAAAGAGAATAAATTGAAAATATGACATCAAAACTCATAACATATTACAGCGATAAAAGGCTTCTTAAAAATGTAAATCAAGGATACTGCTAAATGGTCACTTCCAGGATAAATCTTAATAGGCTTATTGATTTGAAAGCCTATGAACAGCATAAAAATTTAAATAATTTTATACATTTTAAGCTTTTATTAGCTTTCTAAATACTTTGTAAATTAGGCTGATGTGACTTTGATACAGCATTCATCAATAGGTTCATATGCTGACAACATTTTCTTTGATGTTATAACATTTATGAAAGCACATGGAAAAATGTATATAGGCAGTTGTTAATGGTTTCCTGGTTAAATAGGTTATCATGAAAGAGAGGTTTAAAACAATGCATGGTTAAAACCATATATTTTTTGCTAAGGCATGGTCAGTGGAATTTGATTCGCAAATAAATTATGTTGTTGAGTCAGACCTTGAAATTGTGCATATCAGATTACTTATGTTGCTGCAGACAGATGCCCACAACACAAACATGCAGCACTTGCATGAAAGGTTTTCATTTAAAATAAAAGCTTGCAAATTACTTCCAAGCCAAAACCAAAATTATATGAATGTGACAAACCTTGGGCTATGTGTAAGTGGTAAATTCTTTTAATTTTTGTGGAAACTTTGAAGGTTGTCCTTTATAAAAATAAATCATTGTGGTGCAACACAAGTATTGTTTTGTAATGTCCTTTGTACATATTGGGTAGTGATTGCAAACTAACAGCTGTAATACATTCTTGTGTAAACACAATATATACATGATATACCAATGAAAGACTAATTGCACTTTGACATTAAAAAACAGCTAAAAAAAGAACATGTGATGTTGCATAACTACCTTGCTCCATTCATCAGGCAACATCATATGAGACTGGTATGTTGTGTAACTGGTAAATATTAATTCTGCATTGCAGTATATGAACTTTAATTTTTAATCAGAACTCCTCAGTCTCTAATTCACAGGTGTAAGCGGGCAATAGTGGCACTTTTTTGAAAGGCACATCCGTACAATACCACACCATGCCAATGGGCCCAGTGGAGGTGCATGGCATATATTGCCCTCAGGTGTGCTCCAGTACATCACCAAAAAGTGATTGGCTAGGGTGTTTTTTTTTTTTGCTGGACTGCTGTCACCTTGCTTTTTTTTCCAGTTCAATTCAAGATGGAAAACTGGTTTGTTGTGCAATTATTTTATTAGGAGCACACAGGAATACTTGGAGTCAGGAGAAGCGTGAGAAAACAGACAGTGATTGCTGACAATTCTGTTCAATCAAGCTAACTGCATATGTTACATTTTTTACCTTGATAAAGGCTTTTAATTTATATACATCTCAGAATTATGAATTAGGACAGAATACCACAACTGGCACAATGAATGGGCACAGTTACTTTTAGCTGTTTGGGTGGAGGAGGAGGAGGAGGAAATTCTAATCAAAGTGAATCAGAAAAAAATAAAAAAGTATAAATTAGACATGCATGACAGTGTTCCACATGGCAAAACAATGCTGATGTACAGTATATCATAACATAAATGATTGGCATAAATGCAAATACCACAAATGAAACCAGGCTCCAAACTTGGGAAGTCATGTTGCTGTCTATTTTCAACACATCTTGAGTGTTACACATAACAGAATGTTACCAAGTTAAGCAAATACATTATCCGAGTCATACCTGCTCAAAATTAAAGTTAGCACAACGAAGATGTCCCAGTGAAATTATACCGTAAAGCTTCTTCCTGTAGATAAAATTTTTCTAAAATGGGCCTATTATTTGCTGGTAGTGACTGTTGGCTACTGGTTACTATGCAAACCTACTTCATTTTATTTGGTGGTGAGGGCAATAGGTACGGTTCAGTCCAGTACCTGAAATGAAGTGAATACTATACCAGTGTTGAGAGCCACCTTCTCCCTTTAATCAGCGTGTGGCTGTTCCACAAACACCAGCTGGCTTTCCATACGCACAGAAACCACAGTGCGTGGTGCACTCGAGTGCAACGACAGGTAGAGCTACAAAAAATATACACAAAATTATGGGACAGAGCAAGGAGAACAATGAAAAACTCCAACTGAAGAACACCGCCACAAATGTAAAAAAGCAGCGTATTCCAAACACTTTGAACCCTGTCAGATTTGGAATTATGCTTTAGTAACATTTTTGTAGGTGTCTGTTTTATATTAATAAACAGAAGTTTTATTTCAGATAAATGGCTGAGAAAATATTTCACACACAATTAACTGACACTAATACGTGTATAACGTGCAAAGATTATGTTTAATAAGACAAGCCTGTTATTATAATACCGGTCTGTCTGAGGATCTCTGAATGGTCTGAGGAACTCTTAGACCAGAATGTTTACACAAGCTACAAATAAACCCCTCCTGAATGACAGAATGTCCAGTGTGGACAGCAGATGTCAATGATGAGAAAACGCCCTGGCCAAACAAGCGGCACTCAGCGTTAATATTATTTCCAGAGGCAGCGCACTCAGTTTCAGTGCACTGATTTAAATGGCACAATTCTTCCCTCCTCATGACAAGCGGATCGCAGCCAGACCACTCTCCCTCACCACACCGCAGCACATCCCCGTTCTGGCTCTGTGTTATATTTAACACAGCAACGTTGCAGAGGAGAATTGTTCTCCTTTGGCTATTGGTTTAATGCTGCTCTATGGCATAAGGATGAACATTTCTTCTTCACCTGGTATTATTTCTTAAAACCTGTGTCTACCATATGTAAAACAATGATTAACAGTGTCAGATCATATACATACCTATACATATATTGTACATACAGTATCTATGTATATTTTATTTTGTGTGTCCACATTTTACTGTACCCCAAAAAGTCTGTTTTGGTTTTTTTTTTTTAAAGAAAGTAAAACAGATGCACATGTACAACTGTTTTTAGGTAATTATTAGTCTTATTTTGAAGTAACTCTGACAAATAATGCTTGTTATGAACCATAAAAGTTATCAGTGGATTTCCAGCAAAATGAACAGAGGAAGTTTAAATTACACACAGGGGCTTTCACATATAGAGAGCAGACAATTATCACAGAGCCCAGTTGAGCAGTAGAGCCCTGTCTAGCAGCATAGCAGACCATGTATAAAGAGTAGCCTTTGTCACCCACATAGTGACTTGTCAGGTTTGCCATGGAAACTCAGTAACACTGTATATTACAAACCTCAACTGTTGTAACTGTCATTTATGGCATTTTACAGTACTGATAGAAATTGCTTATTTACCTTTCTGATAAAATTATCTTGTCATATTGCACAATTGGTTATGCTGTGTGCTTTTTATTTGCGAGGGCTTAATATTTTATCGCTAAATCCCATCAGAATTTCTTTTTTAAGAAAGGGGGATTCTTTGGACTTCAATATTCAATTCTCTGACGCAACTCGGGCTGTACATGAGTTCAGTTGCTCTTTTTACATTACCTGATCAACTACACTAATATTTTCATCAGACACTGGTGTAACTGGATACCAGTGGCGTGACCTTTCAGTGACAGGAACAGAGAGCCCATTCAGTGTTTGCACCCCCTGCAACACTCCAGATTACTGCTACCCTAAGCATGTAGGTGACTTTTCAAAATGGATTGATATTGATTTGACTTTGCAAATGTTGTTATATTTTAGTAACAATAAATATTATCCTGTGGAAAAATAAAAGTGTCCCTTACAAAATTCTGAAATCCGTTCAAACTGCTGGCTTTGAAAAGTCCTTGGAACAAGGCTGATGTCATATCCACAGAACTAAAATCTACCTGAACTAGCCCCTCCCAGCTTGGAGGACATGCAGACAATTCCTCCTGCCATTGCTATTAAAATCCCAGACTACCAAACAGCCACTGTATGGTATTTTCGCTGCTGGTGTTAGACCATTTGAACCTTCTACTCTTCACCGTGTTTCTCTTCCTGACGTGATCAGCACATCCTCACTCCTACCTGTTCCTTTCCTTGGTCTTCCTGTTGCCTACTGCTGGCTATCAGACCTTCCTCCTGGACTACCAGCTCTCACTTATGCCACGTGTTTTCACACTCATGCAACTGTCGTAACAAACGGGTTACTCTGCAGTTGACTTATCTTGTTTCTGTTTTGAGCAAATCATTGTAAATGATATTCTTCGAGGTTAATTATAGTAGAAGGCTATATTTAATTTACATACAAATACAGACTCACGTTATAAGATATATGTGTAATGTAAATGGGGGCGGCACAGCAGCTCAGTGGGTAGCGCTGTTGCCTCAAATCTCCTGAGTGCACGCACACTCATCTGTGGAGTTTGCATGTTCTCTGCAAAAGCACAAGTTTCCTCTGGGTTCTCTAGTTTCCTTCCACACCAAAGGACATACTGATTTGAAAGACTGGACAACCTAAATTGCTGTGTGTGTGTGTGTGTGTGTGTGTGTGTGTGTGTGTGTGTGTGTGTGTGTGTGTGTGTGTGTGTGTGT
>JABJVR010000035.1:10624102-10636298 GCA_025773905.1 Chitala chitala
CCCCCCCCCCCCCCCCCCCCCCCCCCCCCCCCCCCCCCCCCCCCCCCCACAAAGGAAATGATTGTGCATTGTTTTCTGGTCAGTCCATAGTTTCACACAGAACATAAAACCGCCTCAAGGGCTGTGAGCCAAGGTGTCGGACAAAGGAGTTCAAAGGAAGCTCCTTCTATGGAGAGGCACTTGACTTGCCTGACACCAGACGGCCGAGAAGAGCTCAACAGCCTGCAGCGTTGTGCCTGTGTTCTCCAGTATCAGCTCAGCTGCTGCAAACAGCAGAGCCCATGGACGACTTCCAAAAAGAACATCACAGGATAAGAAGTGCAGTGCTGCCGGCTCACACCGGAGCCGCTGGTGACCCGTTTGACTGAAACGGCTGTGTGTGTGTGTGTGTGTGTGTGTGTGTGTGTGTGTGTGCACGTTTGTCTGTAAGTCTGTCTGTATATCTGTCTGTGTGCCTGTGTATGTGTATTTGTGTCTATGAGCATGTATTTGTCTCTCTGTGTGCGCGTGTATATCTATGTGTGTGCGTGTCTGTGTGTGTGTGAGTGTATGCGTGCTTGTCTGTGTTGGTGTGTGCCCATGTGTAGCGACACACGCGAATCTTGCACTGCAGACCATCAGCAGACACTAAATATTTTTGAAAGTAATGAAGGTGGAAAATTTAACACATCTTTCAACAGTCTATCGCATATTCATAAATATATATAACGTTGAGCTACATATACATACATTGGAGGACAGTCAATGCACAGATAGGCCTTCTAGCTGATGTTTGTTTTTGATGCATGTTCTGCACAGATGCTGCACACATATTGTGACCATAGTACTGCCAGGTAGCTAGAACAGGTTTAAGTGTTCAAGTGCTCTACTGCACATTTAGTTGTTCAAAAATATCACCCTTTCTCTCTCACTCGGTCACTCATTTTCCAACCACATATCCTAAAGAGAGTTGTGGGTGGCCTGGTGCCTATCCCAGGGAGTGTTAGGCGCAAGGCAGGGTAAACCCTGAACAGACTGCCAACAAAGCACTCAGAAATACAAAATGTCAAAATGTGTTTTTTTTATGTTTTTAGTTATTTTTATAATTTTAACCCTTCAAAAAAACACAACCTCAGGGGCTGGTGTTCAATCATTATGGAACGTAAACCCTGACTCAGGAAAGGCAAGGTCTCATTTCTGTGCACAGCCTACAAATCCAAAATGAAAGCAAATTAAGAAGTTAGCATAAATTCAAAGCTAACATCATTAGGGTCACTATTTCAGGATCCAGTTTCTCTGTTCTTGGGAATTGTTTCTGATTGACAAACTAGTTTTTACTCCACAAGCAAAAAAAAAAAAAAAAAAAAGATACCTGCAACCTTTGGGACTTAGTGCAAACTTGTTGACATATTTGTTTTTAATTTATTATTTAGTTAATTAAATATTACTCCTTCTAATATTACTGTTAGATATTGCTTATTCCAAAATATGATAGAATATTGAATATACAAATGATTAACAAATGAAATTATTGCAGTAGAACACCCAAATATCAGTTTGTGATGACAGTAAGCTTTTGAGCCTAATAATGTGCACACCTACTATACACTTATAATAGATTCACTGTTTTCACTGTCATGGAATTACAGCATTTGAAAATATTGTATAATATTTTATGGCTAAATAAAATAAATGAATACTCTTTTAAATCATTGTTACTAAGTCAGAACAAATGTAAATCAAATGAGAAATATTATTATCTGCCAATACAAAGAGTTAGATGTTAATATTTTGCCTTGGCTCAGTATTTACCAGCACCTGACATTCCATTAGTCAGCAACGGGTTTGGAGAAACACTTACTAAAGAGGGAAGTGATTATTACCTGGATTGTGTAGTGCTTGTTTAATTTCACGAGAATTGTACAAATGCTATACAGGTCATTTAAATTGTTCTACTGGAATTGTTCTAGGCTGTAAATGTACTTACTGGTCAAGCACAGCAGAAAGTCCTGAAAGTGCTCTCTTGAATAGTATATTCATTTTTAAGTGACCTTAAATAAGGCACTCCAATTTAAATGCAAAGTTCTGCTTAGATGCTGTTAATTATAGGGGACTGTGCAGTGCTGCTGCTTATGACTTTTGACATCTGTATACTGCCATGACATCTTTCTTTTTCTTAACAGACTGAGACCTGAGTGCTTTGAAAGGGTACATGCCCCCTCATTTAAAATAGTGTACATTTTACATACAAGCATCTGCTCATAATCTGTTCTAAATGAAGCAATGATCAACTCTCTGTTTTTTTTTTAGTTTTTGCTAATTGTTGTGTGACTGTTTAAAACTATTTTTCAGCTGCTGGTGGAATAGCTTGGGTGGCATTTAACTTTAGTAATTTAATTGGATCTGGCATGCAGCTAAACTTTTCCTCTCTTCCTGTGGGAGAGATCGGATAAGTTTCAGCAAATGTCTCTCAAACCCTTTCCTCCTCCTCCTCCTCCTCCTTTTCCTCCTCCTCCTCCTCCTCCTCCTCCTCCTACTCCTCCTCCAGGCATCATGGTGGCAGAAACAGCCAGGGCATGAAACTTTATTTAATAACACCTTGTCATTGAGGGGGTAATGAGGCACATCCTTGGATCCAGACAGGAGATAGGAGAAAGACATTTACACAACACAAGCTCCTCCACTGACCCGTGCAATGTGACACTGTCCTCAGAAGGGGGAGGGTGGTTGGATGGGTGGGGGATGGTGGAACAATCCAGTCAAAATACTTGAGTGAACATGCATTACTGTTTAAATGCTCTGGCATGTAAGATATTAAGCCTTAGGCAGCATAGTTGAGCAGCTTGACATGTAAGAGTGAAATGTTATTCTTCTTGTGGTTTTAAGGATATTAAAAAATCAGCGAAAGGACAGATCTGATGGAACAGCAACGTCCTGTTAATTATATAATAATAATCTTGAGTTTTATGCCTTTGCTTTGCATGCTGCCTGAGTGTGAAGTTGGATCAGACAATACTTTGTAATTAAAATGTAAGAAATTAATTAGGGTTTCTAACAGAACTTCAAGGAATGTATCTGCCTCTAGGACATAATGATGGCATTGTATGTTTGTGAAGTCGGTTGTCTTTCCAGGTTGTGAATTCTACATCGTTTGCCACAGCACACTGCAGAGCTGTTCACAGGTTCGTTTGACAATGTGAAGTTTTATATTGTTTTTTTTTAATGAGAAGGTGAGGAAGCACGATTTTCCCCAAGGTGCTGTTAATAAAGAAATGTTTTTAATCATTTCATGTAAAGCCGTTCTGTATAGATCAAGCTTACGTGACCAAGGAAGGTTTACACTGATTGCTAACCTGAATCAACAATCAAGTCATTATCCGTTAGAATATGTTCTTTCACATTTACCCTCTTTTTCATATACAAATTAACTGCATGTTATTTTCATAAATCACAGTGACATTCACAATGCATTACATATTGAAACACAGAAATTGTGGGCTTACTGTATATCATAGATTTAGTCTATTTTCTTGGTTGTGAAAAAGTAAAACAGTTCAATTTTATACTGTGCAATTTTCATAATTTTCTCCCTTTGTTTCAACATGGTAATTATTTTTCAATTGGCAAAGAAGTTTGTTCGAACATAATGGATTTTGCTTACGTTACATAAACTCTGAAATTGTTAGGTTAATTTGCACATCACTGTAGTATCTGAAACATTCTGTCCTGTTTTGCAGATTGTACAACATAATTACTAAAATATAACAAAATTACAAACTCCTCTTCAGAAAAACATGTGCTTTATTTTCAAGTGTGACTCATGCATCTTGTCATTTCTTGTGTTTATTAGTTTAGAAGATTTTATATACATCACTCAAACAGAGGACAGAAGTGTTCAACGCTCAAACGGAGGTTCATAAAGGCAGTAACGTATTACACGCTAAATTATATTATCATGCCACTTTAAAACTGTCTTTATTAAATATAATTACATATTGAAACACAGAAATTGATTGAATTTTTATAGTTCTGACATAAAATTTTTTTGTAGATGAATGCACCTATATAATTTCTACAACAACATTATTATTATTATTATTATTATTATTATTATTATTGTTATTATTATTATACTAGTAGTGGTAGTAGTAGTTTCCTTGGTACATCTATAAAGATAAATTTGCTCTTCTTCGCACTTTCTGTAGTCTATCTGAGCTCCTGACCATACCAGTCACTAGGTCCATGTGTGTCTGCACAACCTGTTCCCTACCTACTGCTTACTATAGTCCATCTAAGCTCCTGACGAGAGGGTGAAACAGAGGAGCTGTCAAATTAATAGCATAAAAACTAACATTCCTTTATGTTAATGACATTTTTATTCAGAAAACCGCTTGGAGTAAAACTAATACAGAAAAAACTATGTTTTTTCCATATTCCTCTTCACCAAGCAAATTTATTATTTAGTCTTCAATATTTTGTCTTCCAATAATGAATGGATAAGAAAAGAAATGTATTTTAAGTATGCTGATAGTCACAGCTGCAATAAAGCTAATAGGATGTGTAATGTTGCCAAAAACAAACTAAATAACAAAATAACTAATAAATTAATTGAACAATTATTCAATAACATCCTGTCACATTATAATATTTGTGTTTTGAAATATTGATATCACTGAAGTTTAACAGCTTTTTCCATAAAGTGGGCCACATATGAACTGTAATTTTATTTGAAGGCTTCTGGACTATTGTGATCAGATGAATGTATATGAATCAAAACTAAGTGAATAAATATGTATCTGAAGTTTAAGTGCTATGATTATTCAGGCAGACTTTCTCATCTGTGTTCTGAGAAGTGCTCTTTTCTTCATGTTTTCTGTCTGAAAGAAAACATAAGGTGAGCTATCGTTGCTATAGCTTTGCAGGAAATAAGTGAAAAATGTGTTTACTAATGCTAGCAGTCCCATTTTCGACATTAAGTAAGAAAAATGTGGTGTGTGTGTGTGTGTGTGTGTGTGTGTGTGGTCTTTTAAATTATGACTTAATGTAAGTGCATCCTGATCCATCCATCCATTTATTCGCTTAACTGCCTTTTCATGCGGGGTGCATCCTGGTCACTGTTTCAAAATATAATATTTTCAGGCCAACATCTGGCATTTTTCCGTATAGATATTGTCCCGTTAATCACAATAGAAGTTAAAAAACACTTTAGTTTCCAACAAAAATGCAAAAGAATGTACTATAACTCACATTTTGTATTATGTCAAGCTCAAATTTTTTACATGGATTTTGTATAGCTATACAAGGGGTTAGGTTAACAAAAAATGCATTTGAGTGTGTTTCATTGGCAGCCATGCAAGTTAAAAATAAGCAGAGCCTTGTTAAGAGCTCAGGGGACACCTTGGAGATGCAACAGGTGAGTGCCTTGACCCTGCTGACACAAGAATTATAAGAATGCAAAGGAACATGTCAGGAATGTCAAAGCGAGGGCCCTAGTAGCATGTTAGAAAAGTTTGAATTTTTATAGCGCCTTTGGAGTCTGTCTTTTGTAACCTTTGTTTCTGTTCAGTCATGCTGAAGCAATGAAGTCGATTCCCCCCCGTTTCTGCGCCGCCCACCCAGTCTCCTGCTGTCACCCACCTCTGCCACCTCAGACGTTTTCTTTCCCCTCCTTTTCCAGCTCAGTGTCAGGAAGGAAATACTCCGACAGTTGAAGGACAGCTGGTTCTATTAAGAGCTCTGCATATACGGAAAGTGGATGGCAGTGGTCCAGGCCATTAGATCGGGGGGTGCTCGTTTTAGCTCCAGCCACAGTTAAGGTCCACCAAACCGACAGATACATTGCCTTGACAAGGCTGACACTTTTCATTAATTAGCAGGTGCATTCATGATAGCCTAAAATAACCTAATGAATTAAGCGTCAGTGTTATGAATTGGTCAAAGAGTAACTATACAAAAATCATTACTGTTAACTTTTAAGTCTTTTCTTACCCATGCTTCAGTATTACTTTCAGTTAGTGACAGAAAAATTGTGGTAATGATTAAAAAGTTGTACTGTGTGCTCTGATCTGAGTTGGCTGATGATACAGTTCAGGTTGTTGGGTGGAATAATGTCCTAAGCTTTGAGGGCTTCTCAGTCAAAGTTCTGTACATTAGTTCTGTATATCAGACAATGGCCATTATGTTTCCAAATCTTGCTGCAATCCATGATACTTTAAAAACATAATGTCAGTGCTGAGTGATGATAGATTCCTCCATGGGGACTGTATGAGGACTAGCAACCGCCATCTGAAATGCTGATAATAAGATACGAAATCACTGTGTTCTTCTCAGCAGCCACAGAAGCACAATAACCTGTTTGTTGATCATTCCAACTAGAATAAACTTTCCAATTGCTGCAAAGTTGCTAAGCATTCTGTGTTAATCAAAATCTAGTAAACAGAAGCACACAAAGCATGTGAAATGTTATAGTAAAAAACTGGACTGAATGAGACATTTCTCTCATACACAACAGCAGTCAAAGAACGAATGTTTGGAAGCATTCATTTTTTTACATATACTCAGAAATAAAACGAATGTACAACATAATGCAGAACATAAATGAATCAATAGTAAACTGGAGTTCAATTCTTTATACAAAGTAAAAGGTGTGTTTCTTCTTATCATTTTTCTGCTTATTACATACCAGGGGTCTGTGTGGACAAATGAGAGAGTGAATGAGATGGATTCAATATCCACGTGTGTTACCTCATTCTGCCCTGGCAATTTCCACCGCCAGCCCACCTCCCTCCCCTCTCTCCAGGTGCTTAGCAGGTTTAATAGGCTCAGTGAAAAGCAGCACATAGATATGTGCTCTCTTTTCTCTGACAAGGACACTGGAAAGTAGAACTACAAACAGCAGACAGGAGAGCAGCACGGAAGCTCATTAGCTGTATAGCTTTATCTGGAAAGTGTCAATACAACAATTGTACTGTGCCCCTGAGACAAGATAGAGGGAGCGGAAAAGAAAGGGGGGGGGTGCAGAGAAACAGAGAGAGAGAGAGCGAGAGAGAGAGAGAGAGAGAGAGAGAGAGAAACAGATAGAGAGACTGAGAAAAAAGCACAGGAAAGAGAGTGAAAAAGACAGGAAGGGAAAAGAGAGACCCCTCCCAGCACCTGTCACACCTTGAGCTAATAATCCATCATCCTGCACAAGAAACCGCAGGTCGTGTGGCCTTTTTAATGGCTAGCATTGACACTGTTTGACTTCCACTCCACCCACCTGCTGTCAACAAAATCCAAGGATCGCTAACAGAATTTGAACGTGCCTTTTGCATGTTTCATTGCTTCTTATCAAGCGTGAAAAAGCAGAACTCGATTAAAAATGAGCGTTTCTATACTTATTAGCTTTATTATATGCTGAACAGGTCACATCAGCCATCAGCAGGGAAACTTTTGCACTGTTAACGCATGGTAGCTTTTCTCATGATCTTCATATCCATGTAGATGCTTCTTGTAAAGTATTAGACTATGATGTTTGCAGCAGCTTTTTCCTCGACTGCCAGGTAGATGGTGAACTCGTATTCTGCACAGGTCACTCTGCAGCCAGCGCACTCTGTAATTTGGCTAGAGACATTCTGCATCTATACTAGTAAGTTTTGATCTGTATATAGTTACAGAGGTTGGAAATGCATCACAGACCCAAGAGATATCCTCATTTATTCAACCCAGCATTTCTGATACCGGATGATGAAAAACAATATGGGCGATTTGAGAATTTCTATCAATTAAAAAAAAGATTAATGTGAGTCAGGTGGAGATTGACTTTGTAATACTCCTAAATTCTATCCAAGGATATGAATTAGAACTGCTAAGTGTGGCAGCTCTCCAGGACTGTATTCACCAGAGGGGTTGTGGGTTCCACGCCCAATGTGACGTGTTAGCCATCTGTAGCCAGACGATCAGAGAAGGTAAACTGGTTCACTTCTAGATCCTTCTGTTGCTCTCTCTTTGCAATGCAAGCTATAAGCTGGGCACCTTAAGGGCTTGGTGCAGAGCTGAGCGAACAGCACTCACCTCAAAATGTGTTACATCGCCAGGTGAGCCTGGGTATCCAGAGAGCGAAGAGAAGCGGGCAGCTGACAGCGCACACTTTGGAGGATGCCTGTTAGCCTGTCTTCACCTGTTCTGAGTTGGCGTGGGTGCCGTGTGATGATGGGGAGACTAAGAAGACAGTGTAATTGGCTGTTTCAGATTGACAGATAATGAGTCAAGACACTGAAAAATAAAATAAAATAACCCAATTAAAGGCCTTGTGTCTAACCGTATTTCCACGAAAAAGTGAACCATAACCATTGGTTATACCCTTTTCAAATTTATTTTTTACTTTTTTTTTAACTCATCATTTAACTGTCATTTCAACAGCATTAAAACCCACCCTAAGTACTGCTGCCAGAGAGACCTGCTATTGGTATCTTGTACTGTAAGTGTAAAAGTCGTAGTTGTTGATGTTGAACTGATGCACGATTTATGGACGTTAAAGGCTGTGGAGTGCAGTTTATGCACGGAGTACTGTGAGATGGTGGAGTAAAAGGGAGATTCAGATAGCAGGAGAAAGGAGAAGCCACAGCAGAGGGCAGTGCGTACTGTGGGGCCATGTGGGGCCGGGGCCTCACCTTTCATGGTATTTTTTGAAAAGCAATTTGTATCTGCTAATTCGGTCACAAAAGCATGGTACAAATTAATTTATTTCAGAAATGGACCAAAACTAGTTAACAAGTTGTTAAGCACCGCAATACAGGAAATATTGTTAAATTTAAATGAGTTTTTCAACTTGACATTTTACTAATTCAAAACAAAAACTGGGCAAACTCAATTTGTAAATGGAAAGCACAAATCTAGCTTAAATGAAATGCTGGTTTGCAACTTAAATTGATGTGGATGTGATTTCACATACTGAGGTGTGTATGCTCTTCCAAAAAAATTCAAATAAAATTAATAAATAATTAATAAATAATTTAAAACAAGAAAATGGGAGCACAGCCTCCTCGCCCCAAGGCGTCCCAATGCTATGGTCCCCAGAGCCACTTCCACTCAACAAAAACATGAAAGACACTAATTCTGAAGGACAACTGGAAGGACAGCTTCATTGGAAAGGTCTCTGTGTGAGGGACTGGAAGCAGTATGGCAGCTCCTTGAAGTAAGGAAAGGAACCAAAAGGAGCAGCACATGACAGCAAAGATGAAACAAGTTGCTAAAATGTCAAACCCTAAGTAACAACTAAATCACTGCTCTGTTTTTCACATTTCAAGCAGACAATGTGACTGATTTTTTATAATGTAACTTGATAAAAGCAGTCTGTCATACAGACCATTTTCCTTAGTGTAGGGAGTTTGTTTTGGACTTCTACATATGCACGTGTGTGTGTGTGTGTGTTGATTGTGTGCAGAGACCTTCACATTTTCTATCTAGCTGTTTTTTAGCATTTCATTTAATCTTTTTTTTTTTTGAAGGAACCACAGCTAAGTAAACATAGACACAAAATAGTTAATTCCACTGTTATGGCCTTCAACTCCCAGCTTGTTCAGACAACCCCAGGCACGCGACAAAGGCAAGCCAGTTAACGGAGGTTCCCAATGGAAATGGCAGGAATAAAGGCCGTTGGCAAGTTTTAATAGAAGTCCAGGGAGATGTCTGCTGCTGTGGTTTCTCAATTTCACATGATTCTAGTTTCAGGTGACATGCATCATGCACTATTAACAGACTCTTCCGACCACAATTTTCTTTGGCAGCTACTGTCGGCCCAGAGCTGCACACTGGACGTTAAGGTTTTCCACACACCCCTTCACATGCTCCTGTGCTCCTACTTATCCTTTTGCCCAGACATTCAACATTTCTTTTTCAAACAGCATCTTCCAGATCTGCACAAATCTCCACATCGCACCCATCGTCATTTGTTGCTTTACAAATTGGTGTTGTTTTGTTAAAAATGATTCCGTAGTTTGCCAAAGTCGTCCTTTAAAAATGTATCAAATACATTCATATCAACACGTCTCCTATGTCTACATACACAAAGTTATCTGTATATTTTATTGTGTGTGTGTGTGTGTGTGTGTGTGTGTTTACAACAATAATAAAATGTAACTAGTTATGGTAATGTTTCCACTAACAATCCATTTAAATACCCACAACTATAATATCCATGGTTGCCATAACAACCATAACATCAAGCCATCGTAATAACTTTCAGCATAAAGTTACATCGACAGGGTAAATTTAAACAGCTTGACTTTAAAAGAAAACCTAAACAGTTAAATGACATAAGCCATGAATAGAGTACTCAAAAGGCTGCTGTTTTTGTAGTTCTTGCAGTTTGGCAGGAAATGTTCAGTGATTTGAAATTTTAGTGCAGGTTTTCTGAAATCAATGAAACGTCCAGCTCAAAAGGATCTTGGTCTTTGCATATAAACATAGCATATAAACATGGCATATCCCATCCAGCAACACACGTCTGCTGAGCTCCTCACACTCTGCTCTCAAATTTGGAGGGAAACGTTTAAACTCGATGTGCACTCATTTGTTCCAGACATTGAGAAAAACAGCCGCCATTCAGGAGTGTCTTCATTAATTTACTTAAAGACCATCAAGGTCTTTATTCATTTAAAAAGTTTGCTCAATATATATTGTCATTGCCTGACAATGAAAAAGTACATTTTAATTTACATATGTGATAATGCTTTAAATAAAATAATCAGTCTTGGATTTTACTTGTGTTGGTTTTCCATAGTTCACCTGAAAATCCATTACGATAATGTTTTAAACACACTTTAGTAATTGTGCTAGTATGGAAGAATAATGTGATAGGTTTGCACCTAAAAATGATCCTCTGTAGTAAAAAGTGACGGCTCTGACAATACCCTAAAGGCACTGGCATAAATAATACAGCTGGTTAAATCAGTACCTTGTGAGGGAGTAACTGACTTGCACAGCAACAGTAATGGTTTCTTGGGCTGTTTGTTTATACATGTCAAGTCTTGTACTTACTGTATGAGCTCTTACAAAATGTGTCCTGGCGGATGAATAACATGACTGTGACAATTCAAGACTTTATTTTAAATGGCAGTGAGTGAGATGTTTAGTCAATACAAAAATTCCTTAGCAACCATTTCTGAAGCTAAATGGAAGTGAGTTTTATACTCTGGACGGCTCCCAATTCACACAAAACGAGCATGGCTTCATTGCGGTCAATATAAAAATAATTTATTTTGGTAAGCGTATTTTGCCAAATCTTTTAATCACTTTAAATGCCTTTCAATATGACTGTATTTTCATTCACTCGAATTCTACGTGAAATATGCGTGACAGATACGCATTTGTTGCGTATTGCCCTCGTTTGCTTCAGAACTAACGGGGGGATATTTTTATGTCAGTTCTCAAACGGAACACATAAATAAAGCTCACTTTGATACTTTTTTATACTTTTTTACAAATAGTATCATCTTTATGAGAATCATTTCACAACTTGTTTATTTTTGTGTTTAAATAATTTGAAAGAATGCGTTTTACATAATCTTTCTCGAGTCAAAATTTTACAGAAAGAGAGAAAAAAAACATCATTTGATTACCAAGGATATTCAAAGGTTTTATGGTATTCAGCAGTGGTGTCTTTTAAAGAAATCAACAGAAATTAAAATCATTAAAAACAATTATCGTAGTACAATAATTGCATAGTCATAATTATCATCATTATATAATTAAAATAAAAAAACTGATCTAATACTATTTTAACTAATAGCTGTTGAACTAGAAACATTTTCAAAGGTTCTTTATAGCAGACCTGACTGCGTACACCTTTAACTATCATAATACTGTATAGTTTATAAACCAGGCTACGGCATACAGTGATCAGTGACTCAGCAGCAAAAAGCAATTTAATTCTACAATTGCAGATCATATTAAAAGTTTAAAACATGGAGAGTTCTGTCTGGTGTTGTCTGCACAAACATGCATTAGTCAAGGCCATTGAGTGTGTTCTCCTCAGAAAATCCATTCATATATTTTTAAACATTTCCGTTTGTCATGGAAGTGTCAGTGCTATGTTTCATTAAGAAGTGCCAACAGCCACTCCCCGTTGGGGGGCCCCCCCCCCCCCCCGGGGGGGGGGGGAATGATTTATATAATAAGTGTGTGATTGTTTTTTTATTTTTATTAATGTGATTAATCGTAAAAATAGTAAGAAAAA
>JABJVR010000035.1:10649310-10670095 GCA_025773905.1 Chitala chitala
AATATGAAAAGAGATCAGGTAAACAGACGTAACTTAGTAATACAGTTGCGTATCTGAAGCCAGCAAGTGTGTGACAGTGTGTGTTGATGATTTTTTTATTTCTTCACGTGGCTTTGTCTGTGGGTTTCCAGAGATGACACACCAACAGACTTTTACTTTTTATTGTTTTTCTGAGCGGATGAGAGAAGGGGGTGCATAGAGCACGGGGTGGATTTTCTCAACAGGAGAAAAAATAATAAGGCAGTTTTCCAGTGAATCGCTGAGGAAGTAGTCCCAGGAGGGCAGCGTTTCCATCTGCATTGTGTTCATTCCACGACTATTCGCGGCTGAAAGCCTTGTATCTGCGCCAGGATTTAAACTCGATTCTCCCTCCCCCCGTTTCTGCACAAACACACCCTCATTAAACGCCGCTCCCTCAGCCCATATTTGCGAGTGGCCACACTCACCTTAATTAGGGGTGGCAATGAAGTTTTGACTGCGAGAGTTTGCCTGGGGGGAGCACGCCAGAGGTGAGAACTGCTGTCGCCGTTCCGCCGAGAAAACTTAGGGTGATATCGTAAAGCTCCGAGTGTATCACCAGTCAAGAGTAACGTATGATTGCAACCCCCCCACCCCTACACATCAACCACCAACAACACCACCCTACCCCCAGTATTAACACCACCAACTTCTGGCCTGCAGAAATTTAGCTATAATGTAAAGTGGCACTCTGTAATTGTCCTACTACAGAATATTTCAAAAAAAGAAAGCACACTTTATTAAAAAAAATCCAATATGTTTATATAAAAATAATGGTAGGGGCAGGAACTGTCTATAAATTAAAACCCTGTCCAAGAAACAGGTTCCCATGGATCCCAAAGGCCTTGTGAGACCGGGTAGAAATGCTACAGGAGCAGGGGTCATAGGTCAAGAGTTGCTGATGTGGAATTTAACATTTGATTGACATATGGTACTATTTATTTCAGGATTTCATTATAGGAAAGAAACATTGAAGTTTTCCATGTGGAAATAGGTAATTTATCACTAAACCCATCAACCCACAATACAGTGTGTCTTCAGTTCATTTTAAAAGTGATCGGTTCCAAACTTTGGCAACTACTTGAAATACTTTTAAATATTTTTGCTCTTTTCTCTGAATGACAGCAGCAACTAATGTTGTAAAAGCAACTAATGTTAAAAAACCTGTTGGTTAAGACAAAAAACTGAACTGTAGCTTGATCATGTGGAAATCATGTAGTTTTCAGAGACAATAGACCTGAATTCCAAGGGCAATATAAAAAAAACATATCTTAGCATACAGACTGTTATTTACATTAAATTATATTTTAATGCATTTTATATAAAACTTTTTGTTGTCTTTTCCAGTCACTTGTGTTTGATCTGAACCGAGTGCCACACATAGACATACGTCTGCTCAAGGGAGCACACGAAAAACAAAAGGAATTAAACACGATAAAAAGACTATAGTTTTGTGGAACAAGAGCAGACAGAATGTCAGTGGACAGTGGGTGTAGTCCAAGTCTGCAGGCGTGGGCGGTAGTGTAGCAGAGTTTTTGCGGGAGCAGAAGGGGAGTGGCCAAAAATGTTGCGGGTTTGGGAGGGAGCAGGATCAGAAACACAGTCCAGCACAGGCCTCTACTCTGCAGTAACAAGAGCCAAGAAGAGCGGGCCTTAACATCAGGTCAGCTCCAGTCACAGTAGACTGACATTACAGGGACAACAGTGTTTTGAGTTAGGACTGCAGACAGCTAAACAAAACCAAAAGTTATATAAACATTTTCAAAACTCTTTTACACTTTCCTGCCTTTTATTGTTGCGCAAGCCTGGAAGAGTAAAATGGATACAGTGTATGTTTTGAAAAAAAACAATGTTGGTTCTGACTGCAACTTCAGCAAGCCTGCTTCTTAGGCTATCCAGCTGCACCACCATACAGAACTACAGAGATAGGCAGAAACCATAATTAGGCAGCCCTGAGTGCGCTAAATAATAACCTTGGTGTTACCAGAATTCATCTCCTTTTGTTGATACGGCGGGAGGGAAGCGGAGGGGAGCAATGCTGTAATTGTTACATTTCACATCGGCGTGACACCTAAGAGGATATGTCAGCATGGTTTTGAAAACATAATGAAAAAGTAACCATATTTGATGTGGGACATGCATGATACTCAAGAGTGTCAACATAAACAGTTTGGGGAACTAAAATTGAATTGTTGAATTTGCATACACATTCAGCGGTGTATCCTATTTTTACATTTTCTTACGCATGCACGAGTTCAATATGTATAAATACCGAAAGCTAATTTAATGTTCACCGATAACTGGCTGTAAATACTCTTTTGTGTACTTTACATTATTTCAAGGCAACACTTAAAGCACTGGCTTCAGTAGCGGCCCAAGCGTGGAACATAAAGCAGTTGCTAAAAGATGCTGTTACGCTGAGACCCTGGTGGAGCCCAGCCTCGTTCTTCTGCCCCTGTAGCTCTCTCAGCACTCAGAGCCCAGAAACACGGCACTGATTCCCCCAACCAGCACAGCAAACTCCAAGGCTGGCTCCTAGACACCAACACACGTTTTGATTATTTTGTCGCGTTGAGCTGCTGCCTGTAGTTAGATAAAAAGGCTAGAGTTTGTTGACAAGAGAGTACAAAATCTAACACCCTGTCAGGCTCTGCTCCAAAACCCAGGGTTTTCAACTGCTTAAAAGACATGCTACATATATTCATTGTTGTTAACACATAAGAGCTCAGCTTGAACATTTTGCCCTGATAGAGGAAACACTCACCAGAAAACTTCAAGTTTCTTTACTTTAGTTTGTCAGAGAATTACTATGAATAGACTGCATTGCCTGAATACACAGACTGTGTTAAAAGCTGCCCCGCGCTACGTCAAAAGCAGCGCCGACTACATTTCTTCAGAGTTCGCAAGTCGCAGTCACATGATGCAAACAAGGCCACAAAATATAGATATTTACTAAAACACAGCAGAGAGGTCCAACGCCCAGCTAGTGGCTTTATGTTACTCAAGAGACAGCTACAGAAGCACAGTGTGGCTTTGCAGACCAAAAATATCTACTCTGGCCGTTTAGTCCCTTCCTCCAGCTGCGGCTCCTGGTGCTTTGTTTCTCTTGCTCCTACTGGGTGGAACCCAGATACTCCCTGCAGCAGTCAGTTTTGTTGTAGCCGCTTGAGAAATGATTTGTAGTTTACTGTGTGTATGTTTTTTTTTTTCAGTTTAGTTCATTTTCATCTAGCTCTTTAGCGAACATGGTTGCCAAGGAATGCTTGATGTAGATGTAGAAATAACTTTGCAGATAAACACGAAAGTAATTCATTCTTCTGACTGGGTGGAAGATTTGAAAAGGAGTGTCCTTGTGTGGCCTAATCTAGGCCAGGGCTTGAATCCTGTTGAGAATTTGTGAAAAGATTTGACAGCTACTGTCCATAAGCAAGCTCTGGCAATAGAATGGGCACATACTGTACCTAGACTATGTGCTAACTTGGATTTACCCCAAAAGACTTTCAGCCACAGTTGTTGATAAATGTGCTTCAGCAAAATCTGAAGTTTGAGGGTCAAGACATTTAATAGAAGTATTTTTTTTAAAGAAAAATATCAAATAACCTTGCCTGTACAGAACTACCAGACAAGACGATTAGCCTGCTGAACTAGAGATCCTAGTCCTCTTATATCACACATTGCACCTATTGTACATAACCCTATGGAGGGATTGGTTGATTTTGGCGCATATATTTTTGTGGGAAAGGGGATTGTGGGTGTTCAGGGGTTAGAAAGAATAAACGAACAGATGTTGTGATGTCCGTTTCTTTTTGTGCTTAATTAACACAACACGAAAAGTCCCTTGCTTGGGGGACTATTCACACTCTTGTCCTGACTACTGAGGGATTCTCACCATAGTGGTTCACACTCCTCCACAAAAGCATACAGACTTTTAGGGACATTTAAGTTTTTTCAAATGTGAGGCACTTCCCTTCATGTTATAAATGCACAAATTCAAGATTTACATTAAAATAGAAATTGAAAACCTCCTTTCAAACAAACCAGAACAATTTTATAAGCCATTCTCATAAAATTTGTATTTGTAGTGAACAAAATTATGGCTGTCTTTCTATCAACAGCGTGTGTGTATGTGTGTGTGTGTGTGTGTGTGTGTGTGTGTGTGTGTGTGTGTGTTTGTTTTTGTGTGTGTGTGATTCATCGCCCATATTGAGAAATGGTTCAACTTCTATGAGCACAACTGACTTTTTCTGTGTACAGCTACTTTCTTTCCAAAATGACCCACTCACCTTCAGTGACATGGAAAAGGACACTGAAAAGCTGAACCCCATTAGAAGACTCCAGCATCACATGGATAAACTGTATGGCAACTGCACAACACCCAATGCAGCACTGGAGGAGCTCAGAGAAGACTATGTATGCCAAAAGAATAAAAAAAGCTGCAAGGTGGATAGTTGTCTTTCAGAAAGCAGATCTTAACATACTGATCCCTTCATACTGAGCATACCATCATCAGCAGGATATACGGAGAGCTTATTGTCAAAGTTGGCTCAGAACTGCACTCATACAAGAAACATGTGTCTGGTAAACCTCATCAAGATTGAATAAAATTAATTTTGATGCCCAGTGTAGAATTCCATGTTGTGGTTTTGAAGGACAAATCCCTAGAAGCAATACAAAATGTGGAAGGGGGAAAACAGCAGTGGGGAAATAACATTGCAAGAATTCTTTCCAGTTTTTGAGTAGAATGTTTGCACATGGTTAAACTCCCTACTCTCTCCTCAAGAACACCCCCCCACTACTCCGCCTCGGCCAGCCTCACCTCCGGGCAGGTGTTCCTTATTTTCATTTCTCAGAGATGGCAAGCTAGTTCATTCATCATTCTCTCTACAGACTGTACATTAGCTGAAAGAATACTACAGTGCTGGAGTTTGCCACTTCAGCTTAGCTTCAACTTCATCTTTCTTGCCACGTCTTTGGCATTTTTGTTTGTTGTGTGGAGAATTTGGATGCCGTTTTCACAGACAGCTAATCTATGCTCAAACATGTGATGCTCAAGTAATCAAAGCTTAGTCTGCTTGTTCTTGTTCAAATGTCAAGAAGCATTTAGCAATTGCTTGGAAGTGTAGAAAAAGCAGAATGCAATGTACGGCCAGGGGAGGAGACAAGAGAGAAGCAGGTCTGACTTTGCGGATGCAAAGTTTATTCATAAAAACACAAAGGAGGACACGGAGAACAACAAATGTAACGAGGAATAGGAACCAGGCCAGAGAACTTCCAACTACAACAGGATAAGTACACAACACAAAGCAGGACACACTAGGAGCACGCCATCATACAATACCACACCACAGAACATGCTTTAGCAAGACCAGTTAACACCAAACATCTACATCTAATGACTGGCAGTAGGTAAGAGGTAACAAGGACTCTTACAGCGTTCACCCAAACTTGTACCAGGTGAAAACACTACCCCACTTGGAACAGATTACCACAGAGTTAAGACAAGGTAACAAGGGGGCATGGTTACCCACAGGCGGATTGTGACACAGAACATGATACTCCAAACAAAAGGAAAACATGATGAAAAAGACAAGAAGAAACTCAAAAGACATTGTTGCTCTCTGGCACCATCATAGCTTAACCTGTTAAAACAGACTAGCCTATCTTAAACAACGCCTTGTGGACCATTTGGGGTCTAGTCGTACCAAACTCTGTGAAGTATACTGTATCTTCACTACTGCTGCATTGAAGCTACTATTTTATCAAGTTACTACATTTATCAAGGACTCTAAATCTTTATAGAATTAAACTATTCCTTCTTTTTATTCAGAGTGTCTTTCATTCGGAGGCTTGGGTCTATTTCAGATTTTGATTTCTCCGGAAGTGTTTGCCCTCAAAGCTTGTGCCTTTGCTGTACAGCATACCACTCAAAGTGTTTTTTTCTCATGTTCTTATTATGTGAGTGGGAGGTGTTGCTGTATGAAGTATAGACTGAATACTTTCTGTTCAGTCGAAAGGAATAATAGTTTGCTCAGTCTTGCCTTAGAATATTATTTGACTTCATTTGTTATATGGTAATTCACAGACACGGGTAGCAGGCTGCCAGCTCTGTGCACACCATGTTTTGTAGTCTAAGTCGTTGATTACGGTAATAAACAGATTCTTGTGTGGGTGGGCATAATGATGATATTAGAATGCCAGTCTGGTGCCAGCTTACAGGATGGCATGTCACCTACAAATTCACCTGCTTCATATGCATGGATGTCACAAATGTCATGCCAGTGAGGTAACACTACATCTTGCAGCTACTCTTAGAATTAATTATGAAGGCTTAATTTAATTTTTTTACATGTATTTTGAAAATGAGAGGACAAGCTAGCATTTAAATTTATCCAGACAGGTGTTAGCTGGTATAATATCCTACACCCTAGAGGATGCTGTCATATGCCTGTCAAGTGAAATTTAACAAGACAGAAAACATCTCCTCAGATTATTACACTCAAAACAAAATGCACAGGACAGTGAGTCAAAACAACTAGAGGGTTTGTTTTAATGCAACACACACCCCCCCACACACAAACACTTTTACCTGGCTACACTTTCCTGTTTTTATCCAGCTAGCATGGAGAAAAAGAACACAATTGAAAGTGATTAACACATGCTCAAACAGTATGTTCAGGTTTTTTTTTTACTTTAATTTGAAAAGGAAACACCTTTGAAGGACAGGCTATGTTTGTTGGTTTTCTGACAGCTAAAATCCAAGAAATCCAAAGTAGCTTTAGGTTGCATGCCGTTTAATTCTGAAAGCGAGCAAATGAAATTTGCAAAAAAAATAACTGTGTGTGTAATCTTACTGTTCATCAATCCGTCCACCTAACTTGTTTCAGGAAATTTTAAAAACGTGATTTATTTTTTACTGTTATTTTTGAATCTGTATTTTAATCTAATTAAATACATTTGAAATACATATTACAATGAGAAATACTGAATTTGTTATATGTATCCGTTTAGGTTTATTCAAACTATGACATTGAGTATTATCAACCCTATGATATTTCTGTCAGTGTATGTTCTAAAGATGTTTTTTTACTACATTTGTTTTTCATTTAATATTTCACAGTTCAGTTTGTTTCCACCTTGAATGTTAGGAAGCATAATCACTGTAGCACACATTATGAAGCCAATTATATATGTATATCTTGGTGACACATAACACATAATTAGAAGAATTGTATTGGTGTGAACTATCAGAAATTAATTAACCTTAGCTTATAGCTGGGTTATCCTTTGTAAATAGAAAATAATAATGATTATCTTTTCCTCGTACTATTATATGTGTTCACGCATCTTTGCAATGTAATTATGTGGAAATATGAGAAACAACAACAAAGAAGTTTAACAGTGTGGATTCCAATCACCCCGGAGCGGTGAATCCCATTCAGTAAGTGGATTAATTAAAGTCAATAAAATGTTTTACTTTATATTATAGGTCTAGATATCACAATTTTTATATTTGCCTAATTGATAGAGAGAAGGCTTATATTCTGAATTATTTTTGGAACTGTAATTAAAAATAGCAATATTTTAAAATATTTTTGCTCATGTTTGTTAATGCTTACATTGGTAAAATATTAAGTTAAACTTAACTGAATATTTAATTAAACTAATGGCAGGCTTTTATATCTGCAGCTTAATTTAAAAAAATTCTGGAAATATTTAAGTTATAATGTTCAATTTTCTCTCAGTATGTACAGTTATGGGTCTTTTTGGACACTTTTGTATTTGTGTACTCTTGCCAAGCCTTGAATTATCTTATTAATTCTAACTGAAACTTTTACAAACCAAGCTAAGTGGAAACTGTATTACAGCTATGACTGCAAACAGTTGGAGAACATACACCAATCAGCCATAACATTATGAACACTGACAGGTGAAGTGGAAACATTGATTATCTTGTGACAGTGGCACTTGGAAGTGGGTGGGATGTATAAGGCAGCAAGTGAACATTTTGTACCTAAAGTTGTGTTGGAAGTAGAAAAAATGGGCAAGTGTGAGGATTTGAGCGACTTTGACAAGAGCCAAGTTGTGATGGCTAGATGACTGGGTCAGAGCAGCTCCAAAAGCTCTCGTAGGATGACCAGTCTGCAGTGGTCAGAACCTACCAAAAGTGGTCCAAAAAAACTGAATCGGTGACAGGGTCATGGGCGGCCAAGGCTCATTGATGCACGTGGGGAGTGAAGGCTGACCCGTGTAGTTCGATCCAATAGAAGAGCTACTGTAGCTCAGACTGCTGAAAATGTTAATGCTGGTTCTGATAGAAAGGTGTGAGAACACACAGTGCATCACTGGAGTGTGAGGCGTTGGGCAATGTTCTGCTGGGACACCTCCTGCCATTCACGTGGATGTTACTGTGACACACACCCCTACCTACACATTGTTGCTGACCAAGTACACCCCTTCATGTAAACGGCATTCCCTGATGGCAGTGGCCTTTTTCAGCAGGTTAATGCACCCTGCCACACTGTAAAAATAGTTCAACAATGGTTTGAGGAACCCAACAATGAATTGGAGCTGTTGACTTGGCCTCCAAATTCTCCAGATCTTAATCCAATTGAGCATATGTGGGATGTGCTGCAAAAAGAAGTCCGATCCAGGAGTAGGCCCCACCTCACAATTTATAGGATTTAAATAATCTGCTACTGATGGTTTAGTGCCAGATACCACAGCATACCTTCAGAAGTCTAGTGGAGTCCGTGCTTCAAAGGGTCAGGGCTGTTTTGGCGGCTACTCAATATTAGGCAGGTGGTCATAATGTCATGGCTGATTGGTGTACATGTTATAAATTATATCAACTCTGTAAGATTATGCTGCCCCACTGGAAAACCACAACAACAACAAAAATAATAAATAGCTAATTAACTGTGCTAAATTTCTAATTGAAGTGACTAACTATTTAAATCCTTGCTAATTAAAAAAGCTTAAAAGAGAAGTATATATTTAAAAAGAAGATATTAATTCAGGAACTGTACATACTCACAGTGTAACATTAGAGCATGCAGGTAAGATCCAGCATGACAGTGAAGCTCGCATTTTCTCAGTGTCCAGGATATGGCTGAGATTAAAGTCTAACGCAGTGTGAGATACATCACAGAATTCATATGACGATTACGTCTTCTCTTCTGGCATCTCATTTCATAGCTGCTTTCCATGAATATCATTTATGACTTAAAGTTACAAGTCCGCTAAAAAGGTGGAGGAATCACTGTACAGTTGATGTCAGCAAACAGGCAACGCAGTACTACATGTAATATGTGCCCAGGCGAGGAAACAAGGGAGAAGCAGGTCTAATCACTGACTCGAAGTTTATTTACAAAAAACACTAGAAAGGGAGTACACACAGAACAAGTAAAGTACACGAGTAAGGTAACGTGAAGAATAGGAATCGTGTTAACATCACACATCTACAACAAGGACTCTTACAGTGTTCACCAAAACTTACACCAGGTGAAAACACTACCACACTTGGACCAGATTACCACAGAGACAAGAGAAGGTAACTAGTGGGCGTGGTTACCCATGGGCAGATTGCTGCACTAAAATGCTTGCCTAGGATACTTTATACAAAAATTTCTAGGTACACAAACATACAGAGCACTTTTTTTCCTTTAACACTAAATAGCAAAAAAATTGAAAACACACAGCAGAATACATAAGTGGGTAATATAAAGCTCTTTTGCGAATATATATAAAATTTTGGATTGCATTTTAGTTTGTTATATTCACCTTTTATATTTTAATCTTACCACTGTTTTCTGTCTGACAGTAACAAACTATGACGAATTATGACAGTCTGCGTGTTTGTATGACAGTGTTGCAGTGATGCAGCCTGTCTCCTGTAGCAGTGCCTTGTGGTTGTGATGGCAGAGAAACTGTCCCCCAAAGGAACTGATCACCTACATAACATTGATTCGTCACCGCTGTGTTCTAAATTCTTCAGTTTCAGTTACAACTTTCTAAGTCTTGAGATCATGGCAATAAACTGAACCAACTCAAAGTCCTTTTTTTCTTTTTGTGTGCCTTGATTATGTTTATTTATGCAAAAAATCCAAACTGGCAATTGAGTCCTTTAATTTCACTTAGATCTTCAGCCTGGAAATAAGTAAGCATCTGTTAACTCCAATAATGGTGAAAGGTGAACACATGGTCAACATTTTTGGAAACCAATTGTTTCATTTAGGCTCCAGGGCCCCCGCAACCCTTCATAGGATAAATGGTATTGGAAATCGATGGATAGATGGAAATTGTTTCATTTACATTTGGGGAGAAAATAATAAAAAAAAGATTCAAGAAAACTGTCTGTAATAAATGCATACAGTTTCATAAGATGTGCTACACTGCCAGCATGTCACTGCTGATTAGTACCTAAAATAAAAATGAGCATCACCCAGTGAAAAAAGAAAATGCTCATACCAGACATCAGACATAACAGAGTCAAAACAATAGGCCTTCATTTCTTGGAAAACTTTCACATTTTTCACATAAAGTTGGACAGCTTTAAGCACACAGAAATGTAACATCAGTTTTGTGACTTTTGTGGCTCCTGATAATACGTCAGACCCAGGGTACCCAGCACACATCCCACAGGTTGTGTCTTGCAGCCTTCATGACATGTTTTGCCAGCCTTGTCTCATGGATTGCTGTCTTTTTTAGGCTACAAATGGTCTGCTTATAAAAACTTTATTTCTTATACAAAAGCATATTTGACACAACTCCACATTTACACATCCACACCTGAAGAGGGAGATAACAATACCCTGTTCAGCCCTTGTCTCATGTTGAATGGAAAAACATTTTACGCTTTGATTAGCATATAGTATAAAAACAATAGTGAAGTATACATTTCCTATGAGCACAGTTTACGAAAAATATGGGAAAAGGTTGCTTACGCTAAAGTCCATAATAAACCGAAGTGTCTCCTCTGCCAACAATGGGTGTAACTGAACGAGCTAACGCTCCTCACCACGAAAGCTCCAGACAACCACACACAGCCTTTTCAGTCACCACTACACCACCATTAGTTACATTATTTATATACCGACACTATCCCATTTAATTAAGGCAGAAGTCTGAGGTAATTTACATGAAGCAATTAAGCCATTAAGCAATAGATGTAAGTATGATATCTATATATATGTACATATATGAAAATTAGTGATGCAGCCCCCAGGGCCAGAAAATTTTTACTTTGTAGAGCTTGAACTTTTTGAAATTGAATAACCCTGCTCTACATGCTTACGGAATAAGTTTAACTATAAGGTTACAGTGCTGCTATGTGTTGATGCTCTGCTTGTAAAGAGGAAAGAATTATTTTTTAAACTTAGTATGAAGAACTCTGAATATTCATTCTTTTTCCATACCGCTTAATCCTGTTAAGGGTCACAGGAAGCCTGGAGCCCAACAAGAAAATTCAGGGCACAGGACAGGGGACACCCAGGGCAGGGGACACCCAGGGCAGGGCACCAACCCACTACAGGTCACACACACACAATGGGCAATTTGGACACACCAATCAACCTAACTTGCATGTCTTTGGACTGTGGGAAGAAACCGGAGCACCTGGAGAAAACCCACAGAGCACAGGGAGAACATGCAAACTCTACGCACACAGACCCAAGGTGGGAATCAAACCCCAGGCCTGGAGGTGTGAGACAACGGTGCTAACCACCAAGGCATCATGCCACCAAAATTCTGAATATCTTACTTTAAAAGAAAGTAGCTCATAGCATACTTCAAAGTACGTAAAGTGTTGTTGGATTATCAGTTAGGCTTGTCTTCCTGTTTTGGGGACAGGGTGAGCATGAATAGACGGCATGAGAACTTTGAAATTTCAGCCAATATAAGAACTTGATTCAAATCAAATCTAATCAAATTAGATTAAAAAACACACAAAATAACTGTTTTAGCTAGTACTACATTAACTTGGGTTGGTTTAGCCAAAGTCAGGTTTCCTGCATTTACCTAATAATATCACATCATTGTTATTCAAGTCTTACGTGGAACTCATTGAAGAAATAAATTTGGGTTAGTCCTACAACATTTTTTTGTATGTATCACGTCACATTAACCATTACAAATATCAGTATTAAAGGAAAAGGATTTAAAATTTTCTTATTAAAAAATTTAAATTTAGAATTTCAGTAAAATCAAGCTAATAACTGAACACTATTTTTACTTGTGTAGAACTGGGAAAAAGCACAATTCATCAGACATCCTGTTAAGTGTGTTGACCTCTCATTTATGTTAAAATATGCTCATTAACAGATGCATCCCTTTTCCTGCACAGTTTTATGGTTCCCAAACAGTTGCATAATGAGAATATGAAACACCTAGAGAAAAACATATATATTAATATTCTCCTATACTAACTGTACCGGACAAGCAGTCTTTATGTTACTTTATTGAAACCTTTTTCATTTTTTACTATGCAGATACAGTGATTTAGTTTAATTAAACAAAAAGTATTAATAAGAATAAATTCACATTTCTAAAGCAAGTTTTATAATCCAAATAATTTGTTAATCATTGATTGAATGATTTAGTATTTAATTCAAACAATATATGGTACACATAATAACTAATACATAAATGGACATATGAAACAATGATAACATTTTGGTCAGTCCCTCCATCCCCAGCTCTCTTCTGTGTGAAGGTGCAAAAGATGTATTTCCTTGCAATGCTCCATACCATTCACAAATAAAGGAGTGAAATCCTCATCGGTTCCTTCCCTCCCGCCACCCACATACATCCATTTTCCCACCTGCTGTCCTTGCCATACAGTCCACAACGATAATTAAGGTAGGCATTGAATGGGTAATTAAGAAATCTCCAAGTGAACATCCATATTTCTTACCCTGCAGAGCTGTATAATTCAAAGATATAATCACAAACAAAAAAAGAAGAAAAAAAAGCATTAGGTCACCCCCTTCCCTCCCACCATCTTTTACATTTATTAGCTTTTCTGGGGTTTCCTAAGAATTACAACAGACCACATTAAAACTGTAAAGGTAAAGTATGTCTAAGGTGAAAAAAAAATATAAAAAATATACTCTTTCCTACCCCCAGACATTATAATATTCACAAACCATTCAGTTTCTTTGTATCACACTAACTTGGTGTCCTGGAGTAATTTAATCCATTTGCCCTAGTCTACTTAACCTATTAAAATGCAATAACTATATTGGTCCTTTGTTATGAAAAAGAGGCCCTAGAATGCATTGGTTCACAAATAATTGCAAAAAGAAACGTATTCTACATCCAGGTGGTACATACTTAAGTGCGTTCAATCTGGATCCTCTACTGCTCCCAAAGTCTAAGGAGATAAATGTGGTTCAGGGGTTGAGTATAGCTAGGCTCATGCATCGCATGCAGATTTATTACACTAGTGTCCAACACTGGGTCTACCCTGTACTGTTCAAAGGGGTAGATTGACACTGAGGCATATGCTGAGCTTGTCTCTGGAAGTTGCCTAAAGAAACTACTGCATGTCACTGGAAGTTGACAGGTGTGTCATACAACATGATGGGCCCTGGTATGAATGGATACAGTTTGAGGGGTATTGTAAAAGGGGTCTCACCCCGACCCCAGGTCGCTCAACCTCCACATCATTATTGCCTTTGTCCTGACCAGTAATGGGTAAGGAAACATGCTTAAAATATTTTTAAAACTCTAGTTAGTAAAGTGAGTAGACATGCCCATGCTTTTTTATGTGAAAGAACTTAGTTTCTGGAAAATCATTTAAAACTGTCATGCCCTATCTATGTTGGCCATATAGTCTTGAAATCTACTTGACAATCATGGAACCCAGTATTCCTTGAAAACTTCAGGAAGTCAAGCCTGGATAGTAAATGATTTCACTCAGCTTCATCATAGTCACCTCGAGTCTTACTCTCGACCTGCTGAGAACTAATGATATTCAAAACTGCCACTGAGATCCAGCGAAAAAACCTAAGTGTTACAGGACGGATTGTAGAGTCTGATTGAAATACTACTCAATCTATACTTACATTACTACCAATTCTCACTGAAACCATTAGCAGTTTTCAGCTTTTCCGCCACTTTAGGATATAAAAACATTTTCATGCTGTTTCTTGGATAAAGGAATATATACTTTACAATATGAGTATGAGCCTTTGTCAGTCTTCCTTCTTTAACCTGACTCACTGCTGAAAGCAACCTACAGTGGTTACCTGCACTTGCCTGGTCCATCTGTCCAGCTCCCTTTGTCTAGTCAGCTATAAGTTATGTCTTTACAGCTGTTAGTAGTGGATACTTGAATAAGGTGGAAAAAAGTGAGCACCTGCCTTTGTCATTCATTAAAGCCTAGTGGTCTCATTGTATGTTATTGATACTATGCCTGCAATAAATGATGTCTGTGTACTGCTGTTGGAAGTGATAAGTAGATTGTAGAAATATTGTTGCAGGTATGCAAACGACATGGTTGAGGACCCAGATACCCTGCTGATGACTTTACCACAATTCAGGCTGAAATGATCCTTCTCTGCATGACATCAAAAGCAACTGCTGATGTAAAAAAATAGACTTTCAATATGTACAACAAACAATCAGTTGTCCTTGTTCTTTCCACTTTTCCTCATTGTCCACCTGGAGCCGTTCTTGTTCTTCCTTCAGAATGGTGAAGGTACCGTAGGTGTAGCAGACTCTTGGAAAGAAAAAATCTGCAGAACCGAACAAAGGCATTTCTTTCAGTGAGCAACAGAGCCTCACGTCTTTAACCTACTAACCCACTCCTTTAAGGGTGACTCTCAAAAGGCCCATACGAAATATAATACATGCACTCAAATTCTTATGAACTCAACTCAATCAAAGAGAGAGAGAGAGAGAGAAAGAGAGAGAGAGCGAGTGAGAGAGAGAGAGAGAGAGAGAGAGAGAGAGAGAGAGAGAGAGAGAGAGAGAGAGAGAGAGAGAGAGAGAGAGAGTGAGAGAGAGAGAGAGAGAGAGAGAGAGAGAGAGAGAGAGAGAGAGAGAGAGAGAGAGAGAAACATAAAAGTGATGGAAAAGGGCAGGCTGACCAGCTCACATTCAGCCCATAATTTTTCCATCTCTTACAGTTGACTATTGAGTTCTGTGTGCAGTAAGCTTTCACCTTATAATCAGCATAGAGGAATACCTAACAACTCTCCATGGAAACAGCAGACCATTCATACCAGTGAAGATGAACCGCAACTATATGTTCATCACAACCAAAGGGAAGGTGCTCTCAGTGTCAGCATAATTCTCTCACAGATATCCACCCACCATCATAACCATTTGACATCCCACTGGTGTGAATAACTCCACGGCTGACCCAAATGAGCCTGCACGTGACTGTTTATCCGCTTATAGTCTCTTGCAGATTGGCCATCTATGCAAACGCATGTAATCATATCATCATTCTCAAAGTGAATGACATCTCAGGTGGTTTGCAGACTTTAGACACTTCTGCTTTACCTCTCGTGTGAAAGTGACGCAAAAAAGCCAGGACCGTGGCTGGTTCACCACAATCTGCAGGGCAAATTCCAAACCCTCGAGTGAAAACGCATTGTCAGAATGTCTACACACTAGCCTCAATGGCCTCTGTATATTCCTGACATTTGCAACAAGGTGTTTCCATTGAAAAACAATTTGACTCTAAGGCAAACAGTCAGATGAAGGCTGGTCTCCTCGGTTCCTCCTGTGCTACCGTTCTCTCCCATGCTCCCTCTCTGCATCTGTTTTCACACAAACTCCTACATCCTCTGTGAGGAATCTATGAGGTAAGTGCTGCATTTATTCTCGTGTCTTCTCATTTCAGCACAGAATAGACAATTTGAGAGGATCATCGTCGTGGGAAGAAAATGGGAAAAGTATATTCTCTAAAACGATTGTAGTTGTAATCGCATATTAATTACAAACAGAACATTTGATTAATAACAATTAATGTTTCAGGAATTAAAAGGAATCTATGGTCTGTTTGTATTCCAGAAGCTAAAATAAATACAGATGTTCTTTAAAAACTTACCAGGGTTCAACCCGCACATTGGTCAGTCATCAAAATGTTTCATTAATGTAAGACATAAATTACTGTGCAATATTAACAATTGTTGTTGATGCACGATGTGTCAAAACAATACATGTAATTATTACCTTACATGAATTTCTTTAAGTCTTTCAAATAAAATAATTGATTTCTTATTTATTTTACCTTGTGTAAGGATAGCACTACATTATTGTCTGGGTTGGCAACAAGCCTCACGTAGCCCTGTATTTTAAAGGCTATTTACAAATTTGAATAAACAACTGAATGATTTGTCATTTATTTAAAACCTGCTTTCACCAATTGTTTGCAACAGCATAATTTGTGTAACCTTGGTTAACTAAAGCAATGCAATGAATCATTACAAAGCAATGCTGAACACCAATACAAAAATACCTAGAGGGTATATGATTTAACTAGCATGTTTGTTTCCATTTCTCCAGATCGCTCTGCTCTCAACAGTTATTTGAGGAGACTTGTGGTGATTAAAAACATCTGAGGATACAGCCTATGTTATGTCATTCAGTTTTCACATATTCATGTGAGTTTTTATACTGTATTATTTTATACAGTATATTTATACAGAGGTGTTATCAGTCATAAAACCATGGCAGTTTAAGTGAACTCATACTAAATACAGATGACTCTCGAGGCAGCCCAATTCAACACACCTTTTTTAACGTATAGTTCTCTGCAGAATTTCAAGTTTGTGTAACAGCTGGTGTAATAACAAAAGGATGGCTCAGAATTTAAAGGCCACCGTTTACATAATTTTCCCATCTGCGCAATCAGTGTCAAGAAATGCTGCTCTCTCAATTCAAATCAAAGGAGGTGAGATGCAGTGTATTAGAGAACTGAATTTTTTTCTTTGCAAGGGCATGTAGCATGAAGCTGAATATCACTTTAATCTAAAAAAAAAAAAAAAAAAAAAAGAAACCGCAGTACAGTATGAGGCTTCAATGTCATTTGCAGGGACATTAATCTGATTGTCCATCTGTTTGTTCAGCATATGGACAAACCAATCCCAACAACGAGATCATATGAAATTGATGCTCTCACACACGTTACTCACAGTCTTTCCTTCCACTCATCTGCTTCTGCTGGCGCTTCCACGTTTTGAGAACCTGTGATTTGGAACCGGTGTTTTGGATGAAGCACAACACATATGTTTCACTTTAAGCAGTTCTTCAGATGTTTAATGAATCTGAAAGTTAAGGAGCATGCAGAGTAATTTGGGTTTTCAGTATAAATGGAGCATTGAATTCGTAATGAGCTTCATTACTTAATCATGTGATGTTTGGGTGTTGTCATGGAGTACTAGTTATCAGCCTCTCTCCTGTTGGTTTTAGGGTTTGCCAGTTTCTCTTTCTTCTTCACTGTTCCTATGTAGACAAAATGTTCGTTCTTGCTTTTTTTAAAAATAATATTACAACAACCATCTTTTGATTAGCCAGTAAAGCCACCATGCAGGCAGAAGTTTCTGCTATGGAGCCCCTATTACGCTTTGAATTTACATCATGATGGAAGAATGCAAGTGAGGGAGATTATGCTGATTATCAGTCACTTCCAACCAATTCACTCTGCTGCTTTAATGTACTAAATAAAATATTCATCTAAAATACATTTTATGTCTTTCCTCTTTATTTAATTTCAGTGCTGTTACACATTAGATTGTTGCATAAAATATGCTCTGTATATGATGTGTTACCTGATAAATAGGAATAATAGATTTTAGTAGTCTTTTAGTTCGAAAAGTCTTTTTCTATGTCATTCCAGAAAATATCCATGAAAAAGTTGAACAGCGGGGTTTAGAGCCTAATTATAGTCATTACAATTTTCTGTAGACCTACAATGTACACAGTAAATACAGAGCCAAGGGCTGTACAACAGCAAAATGGAGTAAGGATGAAACAACATAACTGTTCCAAATTTCATTCCATGGATATATTTTTACATCCCCTGTTCTGACTTTTTTCACAGAGTGATAGGTACTTTTACCTAACAGACCTTAATGTGCAACCCGGAGGGAAAATAATTGCTCTCCAAATCCATCTGCCTTGACCTTCTTCACTTTAATTGTTCCAAGAGCTGGCCTTTTATCACAGCTGGTGGTTGTTAGGCCAAGGACTCCACTTCACCTGGAAAAAAAAAAAAAAAAAAAAAAACCTAACTAAATTTAAAAAATAAGCCCTGTTTAGATCTGAAAGCACATGGCTGACTGATAATAAATACAAAAAAGTATCACACTCCGTGCTTTGGAATATTCAATTTACTTCGCTACGTTCTGTACTTGAGTATATTCCTGTTACGATGAAAATTTGCACGATAGTTGTTACATCAGCGTTTTTATTGAATATCACTTACCCAAATTAGCTGGAACTGTCAGATTAATACATTAGCAACATCAGACAGAGGTTTACCAGTTAAACCCACCGACAAGGGTTCTACAAGGACGCAAACAGAGAGCAACTGAAGCAGGCTGAAGCCTGGATACAGCTACATACTTTCCTGGTATCCAGAGATACGGCATGTTGGGCTGATTTGTCAGGCTGCACCACGGTGAGCAACAACGCGCACGCAGGTCCCCAGACAGATTAGAAAATGACTCAAATTGTAGGGTGGAAAGGTATAATTGAAGATGGCAAAAGACTGAATAGGAGACATTTAAAATGAGCGTTCTGGACTGCTAAGCGTGCGGGGCGTGTAGAGGGAGCCTCCGAGGGAATGTTTAAAATGATTACACTTTCTGACAGAGCTCCAGGATAACGCTTATCTCAGAGCACTAAGCGCTGTGCCCAGACAAACAAGCCTCGATTTTAATCGCGAGTGCTACCGCACCACGGCCATGACAGGAACTAATTGAGGGTATACCAGACACCTCCTAATGAATGTCCTAATTAAAGTAATGCGGCCCGTCGTTTGGAGTTGGAACTTTTGGGACGACACAAAGGTGCAGCCTCGCGTCTCTGCTTGTGACAGCAAGCTCCGACCGTGGGCTAAGCTTAGCCATTTCTTAGAGGCTGTTACAAAAAGGGAGTGTGAAATGGACAAGACCTGATAGGGGAAAGAAGAGGACACGATTATTGACTGTGACCTACTGCTTATTTGAAAAGAGGTTCTGCTCTCATGTTCTTGGAAAAAATACAAAGTGGACTAAATAGTGGACTTTTTGCATACGAGCTGGTTTTATAGTCCCATTGTTTGGAACTTAATTTAAAAATTAATCAACGGTCAAGCCAATGTCCTGAACCTCAAGGCCGAAACATAACTTTGTGGGTGGAAATAGTGTTCATACAGTTTTTTTTCCATTCACATGTCCACTGAAAGTACTGCTAAACATAACACTGAAAATTTTTGTCTTCCAAAGTATATCGTGAAGATTTGGTGTTTAATTTACTGTCTTTACTGTCATGAATGTGTGGTGCCAATTTAAATACACAAGATAAAACAATCTGGTTTGATGCCAGTTCTGTTTAGTGACTAGTAATGCTTCCTGTATAATCAGCATGTTGGCACCATAACCTGTTTATATCATGGGCACTTTACTAAGATACTAGACGAAGCCTAAATGATTTAACGTGGATTAAATGGTTATTACCATGTACAACTGTAACGCTTGACCTGGAAATCTCAGTTTCTGTACTACCACAATTACACTGCCATGAGAGAATGGGTCAACATTGTACTTCCACTGGAGAGGTTTGAAGGGGACAACACTGTCCTTATGTTTGTAATTCAGATTTTTCAATCTTTATTGCATAGTAAAGTACATTTTATTATGTGCTCTAAAATTCTCCCACTTAGATACACAACCTCAATGTATTCAAAGAAGGCCATTTAATTAATACAATCTGAAAGGTTTTACACCCCGTATGATGTTATTGGATGAATCAAATTTTTAAATTACCTATCCTCATAAACTGAATAAGTATAGTTAAGCTTCAGAAATAAAGACAATCTGAATATTGTTAGCAAAATAGTAACATTGCAATTTTTAAAATTAATCAATCAGCTTTCAGGTCATCTACTGAAATAAGCAAATCTATTTTACATATTGTTCTTTATATCCTTTTGAAGAATTTAAAGATAGCAAAAAATTAGAATTTATATAAAGCACTGTGCATGGAATAATATGTTCTAGAGTCAATAAAGAGCTGATGGAGGAATAAATGCTAAATGAAATGACACTGCTAGGAGACAGTTACTTGGCAACTACATGCATGGACTTCTATGTTCTGCAAGTTACCGCCAGTTAATTTTGATGTGAAAGCAATGTTCTGAGAAATAAAATACAAAAATTTTGTTACTGTCTTAAACTACTGTTTTATTTTATTTGTTTGTTCAATTTGAAAATGTATTTTGTTGTATGACATTAAAAGTAAAGCATTTCAGATATTTTACATTTAACTATTTTTACTGGTAACTCTGATTGCTGGACAAACAATATGGATTAAAATATACAATCTTTTGACTCTAATGTGTTTATATGATATACATAAAAAATGCAATATAATTTATTCAGAAAATTTGATCATACAATTAATTTTGCCATTTATATACAGTTATATTACAATTTAATGAACAAGTGCTCACATGGAAGATCTGATTGTTAATCTAGTGCAGGGGTGTCAAAGTACGGTCCTGGGGGGCCGCAGTGGGTGCAGGTTTTTGTTGCAGCCAAACTCTGCTGTTAAT
>JABJVR010000035.1:10677370-10698273 GCA_025773905.1 Chitala chitala
AGTCTTATTTTAACACTATTCTTTGCAACTGTCAAAAATTTAAAACAACTAAGCACAGACAAATTACCATGGAGAACCAGAACAAGCAGTGCTGTAAATGATATTTCATTTAGATTGTGGTCAAATGAAATTGACTGAATTGGCTGAAACAAAAACCCGCACCCACTGAGGCTCTCCAGGACCGTGTTTGGCCACTGATGAGCTATACCAAAACTTTTACCTTGTTGATCCGAAAGTCCATATTCTTGTACATATGAATAATCATTATTAGCAAAATAAGTATATAAAGAACATGCCAGCGGTCCTGATCAGTGTGAGAAGAATGAGTGAGCGAGCGTGCTAAGTGTGAGCAGAATGAGTGAGCGAGCATGCTAAAACACGTCATGATGAATAACTTCAAAAACCTAAATGGCAATGTAATATTTTTTATGGATCATTTTTCTTTTTAATTCAACAATGTTAAGATCTTGGCACGCTTTACAAAAAAATTTTACTGAATTACATATGGCTACCAATAACACAAATAATTTCAACATAAATTTCACATTCGGCTGTTTAATTTCTTATCTATTGTACTAATAAAGAAAATACACCATTTCTGTGAATTCTGTACATACACAGTGAGTATACAATTACAGTAATATGCAGCATAAGTATTGGAGTACAAAATACTTGTGGTGTATAGTCTACATAAATTCTTTTTTCTGCTCTTGGTTCCATGTGCTTTTCATCACAGTGGTGTATTTACTGGTGAAAAATTGTAAGCTTCTGTGATGTTTTACGGCCTGGAGTCCAAACTCAGCAGCCCAAGTCTACACTGCTCGTTTGGATGATTGCCCTGACTTTGATGCACTAAATGTTCTGCAAAGAAGTTGCTTCTGCTCAGTGCTGGTGTTCCCCTGCACACAGATTTCTTGTTCACTTTAATATTATCCTCTTTGTGTGGGAGCTGTATGATTGGATCAGCTACTGGTATCAAGGTTTCCAGTTTATTTGCCACCAGTCTGTTCTGGGATTCATGCCAGCCTACATAACTGATGTCACCTTTAATACGAAAGCGATTGTGTTTAACGCACTTAATACAGTTGGTAGTGTTTGGCTGTTAGATTCCCAAAGTCATGCAGACCAAACATAAATGCTCATATATATATATACAGGGATTTTACAATATATTTTTTGTACAATACTCCTGCTATCTGTTTTATGTTTTCATTCGTATATCTTGGGGAAGAGTAGAAGAGGGAGCATGGGAAGGGCCTTCTGTATACAGCTGTATAGGGGGTGCTAGGGGTACCTCAAAAAGTGTTGATACACAGGGCACAGAATTTGGTGCTATGCCCCTGGCTGTTCAAGAATACTTACAGTCAAATCTAGTATAAGAAACATTCCATGTACTAGTTTTAATCTGTTCATAATGGCAGTTTTCTTTAAACTTTAAACTTTCTTTAAGGTTTTATTTCTGTGAAACATACCGTCGGGCAGAGAACGGCCTTCTGTGATTTCAGTTGCGTTTCCATACTCAGGACTCATTGTCCGTATTGCTCACTCCAACACCTGTATGGTAACAGTCAAACAGTCAGGACCCCATGACATTTTGTTCTTCTAAGTGCCTCCAGTTTTGCAAGCTTATGTGTCCCGGTCCTGTGCTGTTTTCAGAATAGCATACAGAGCAATGGTGCTGGAGCCTTTTTCCAGTGCCGCCAAGGGGACACATGAAGGAACTGTGCTATCAGTTCAGTATCACTTTCATTATATTACAGACATGAAAACCATTTCCCAATGTGTTCAGCTGGGAGGCCTCCCCAACACCAAAGCACAGAACTGCAGTTGGCTTTGCGATATGACATATGGCTGCGCTAACATTGGAGTGTTTGTGAGTCCTGAAAGTATGAGAAAGTAATCTCACTGAAAGAACAAAGAAAATTATGTTGATACAATATACTGTGTTTGTGTGTGTGTGTGTGTGTGTGTGTGTGTGTGTGCGTGCTACCTTTTCACTCTCTCTGAGTGCTCTTCAGAACTAATTTTAAAATGCTAAGGTGGAGCATGTCTATAATATTTTTCATTGCCACTCAAAAATGTAGTATCTGTGCTTCACATTACATGACCTACCACCTGAACAAAACAGTTAAGTCACGCAGTACTTTAAAATGCACAAACAAACTAAAATTACTCTGTACATGTTGAAATTATTAGTATAAAATTCATGAAATCAGTAATGTGAAACTGAAATCTATTTCTTGCATTTGTCCATGTATAATTAATTTCTGCAAATAACTATGACTTCTGATGAAGTACCTTAATTTTCACTTGGAACTAAAAATACACTTGCTGGTCTGAGAAGAAACTGCTTTATTTGTTTGCGTCCATTGGAAAATGGAGTCTTTCAAAAGGGCAGTTACAGCACCCCAGCTGGCCAAAGAGTGAACTGCAAAATATTCTAATTTGTACAACAGTTAATTTAGACAATTTGTGTATAGATAAAACACTAATAATAATAATAATAATAATAATAATAACAACAACAACAAATGTTTAAATTACATTTATACTTAGACTACCCATATAATTCTTCATAATTTTGTGCACAGTTCTTTCTGCATCATACTCAGCAGCATTAGTAGGCACAGGATTTATGTGTTTATTTAAGGTGAGCACTTGGTCAAAAACAATGCCTCAATGCAAAACCCATACATTTCTTTAAAAAGAGAGGTGAAAAATGATTAAAACCCTTAGGCAAACATATAAAATTAGAGCTGTACATGATACCCAGTAAAAAATTATAAGCCTGAAAGTTTTAACAAGACAAGTTCGACTATGTGCTTTTTTTTTTTTTTTTACACAAATGCAACAAAGCAGATGTCTCTACGGATGTGACAGTCATCACACATGGTACGCAGCATGTTACACAGTGACACACACGACATCTGTTAACCTCACCCCCTTCTTTCGAAAAACTCCTGCAAAGGCAGACATCCAAGTGAAGGCGACTGTGCTCTTGTGCACACACATGAACAATTACACTTTAGTTCCACTGAAATCTGCCTGTTGTCACGTTGTGCTCATTTTAATTAAGTAAAAATTTATGTGAATAAAGAAAATCTTTAACCTGGGTTAGGTAGTTACAACAATACCAAAAAAAAAATTTTAAACATTGAATTGTACAACGTATGCGCATGATTTTTTTGTACACTTTTTCAAACGTGCAAAACATATGAGAAAATTATCATCTGTGACAAAAACTGTGTTTTTCTTCTGAGTGCCGTTTACAATACGTGGTGCACCACATTCTGGTTATGCTCAGTCTATCTCACAGAAATGCTTGCCTGTGCTTTCCTCGAAAATAACAATAGAAGCAATGAAAACAAACAGTTAAAATGTAAGTTGGCCATCCATTCCACAGTGTAAGGCTGTCAGCTGCAAAAACTGAAACACTTACAGTGTTATCTTTTCTTGTGTTTTCAAGGACTGCCTTCACAAACATTACAGACATGTACTCACGGGCTGCAGTACACGTACATATATCTGGAAAACTGCACCATAATTTGAAGTCGCCTGTATTTCTTCCTTACTTTAAGGCATAATAAAATAGCTGAGAAAATCTGCCAGTGCCAAAAATTAAACTTTAGAAACTTACAATACATACTTGGCAGTGTGAGAGGAAATTTTTACCCAGAATGCTCTCCCCTGAGAGAGCTTGTTTGCCTCTTGTTTGTGAGAGACAAGCTAGAATGGGGGTCAGATAAGAGCATGACTGGAGAGGGAGGTATGGGAAATGGTCATTTTAAATTATTAGTAGCAATTTTGTTACCAGGCTTACAATGTAGCTATTCTACATACAATGTACCAGAGATAGCATTACAAATACCTGCTGGGGCTCACCTAGCATGGTATACAATATTACTCACCACAGCAAATCAAAAGGAAAGTTACTAAAAACAAACTCTGAAATGTTGTACACAAGTAGTTGTAGCCTTTTGACAAATTTCAATCTAATAAAATGCTAGCTGTTAAAAAGTGGGATGACAGTGAGAGAAACTGTTGAGAATAAGACTGTCTGCAGTCTGCCACTGACAGCATTATAACCCACATAAGAAAGAATATATGTTCTTCATAGAGACTAACTATGAAAGTACAAAACAACAAGGAAGAAGCAACAAATTAGCATGATGAGACTTGATTAAGTATGTCCTTTTCATTCTCCTCCTTAAAACTGGAGTGATTCATTTTTGCAACAATTTTTAAGACTGGAGTGATTTTATCTTACGATTGCTGGGTGCACTGAACAGGAACAGTGTAGTTGCTTAGTGAATGTGGTGCTTGGGTGTGTTTGTAAACCATGTTTGTGTCTTTTCTATTGTCGTCTTGGAGATCACAGAGCTGTAATTTTGAATGAACTGCCATAGTTACTCTATAGGAGTCAGCATTTTACCATCTGGAATCACATCACAGAGCCCTTTTCAAAGCTTTACGTTTATGGGCGTGTGGTGATGGGATTTGCCAGGAAACAACTTAATATTCAAAGATCTTTTGGCGTAAAACAAAAAAGGGCAGCAACAATTTAATATGCATCTATTAATACATAGGGGCTTTACTGTTGATTTTAGCTTACATTTCACATTTAAATTCACTGATTCCATTGTGTGTTTTGAAATTGTGTAATGTTGTATGATGTTAGCAGATGAGGGGTTGGTGTTTCAGCCAACCTTAGACTCCCACCAAAAAGTTTTCCTTTCTTCACTATTGGCTTCTTGGTTCCTTACCTCTATTGTCACACGGTTTTAGGTCTGTCTGCTTGTTTATACTCGTGGTATCAATTTTATTTTATTTCTGTAAGCTGTACTATTTTGAAAATTTCTATATTGCCACTTATCTGTTTTATCTATTTGTTTCTTGTGTGGTGGGGGGGGGAACTTCATGCATCACACAGAAAAAAAACTGTAGTAACAAACTAAATTCTTCTCTCTCTCTTTCTCTCTCTGTCTCTGTCTCTCTCTCTCTCTCACTTTTTGTTTAGGTGCCAATCAAACAAAGAAGCACTAAAACCTGTGAAGGCATTTCTGATCAAGCGCCGAAACACTAAACACTCGACAGAAGGCTCTGAAGCGGAATCTGAAGCTGAGAACAGAAGGAGATGTGAAAGTGAAGGGTAGGACTTGCCTGCTTCAGTCTGCCATGTTGTAGACCCTCACGTTTACTTCCTTAAATAAATAAGCAGAAAAGCCCTTCATCAACACCCCAGCTTTCCTCCCCAAAAACATCTAAACCATACAGTGTATCCATCAGGGCTTTAATAAAATCTATCAAAATGCAATAATAATAATAATAATAATAATAATACCCTAGTTTCACACCTCAGCCACATTTCTCAAATGTTTTTCAGCAAACTGAAAACCAATAATTGTGACTTTGTGAATTGTGACAAACTGTCATTCTGTCAAGTGTACAACACCATGGTTTCCTAGTTAAATGAGCTATTTACAATACAGTAATATGTAATTGGGTAGAGATCATAGATGCTGCTTTGTTTTATCACCTTGCATACACTTGGCATATATAAGGTCAGTTTTTGTCCAAGTAATAACCAATAGCAATTAAGTGCCAATGGAAGGGTGAAACCCAACACCAGCTCTGGGTTTCAAAACCCAGAATTCTATAGGCCTGAATTTACACAAATTTAACTGCTATTCTTCCATGTTACTATGTCTACTTCATGCCACTACATCTACCTGTGACTAATACATACGACGTCAAAAACTCATTAAATAATTTCCAAACACATCAGCCATTTGTAAACATTTCGTAAAAAACCGTTTCCTTTTGAATAATTGGCTCAGTTTGAAAACAGTGCAAAAAACTGCGAAAAGTATAAAAACTAGTTGCACTGAAACGAGAAAAAGCAGGTTTAAAGCGTTTCATAACAATGACACCGTTTGTACGCTACCTTATATTCAGTTTATTTTCATTAACAATACCTACGCATACTTTTTCGATTTTACTGCAGTAGCTGTCAGTACGCCACTAGTTATTTAAAGTCAATGTCCGGTTTATCAGAATGAGCTTTGACATAATAATGCATTAGTGCAATGTTTCTTTCATTAAAATACTTGAGAGATGTGATCCCGCCCCTTTCAAGAGTAAAACAGATTATTTCTCCGTGCGCTGGAAGAGGGTGAGGGAGAGACGCGGTCGGGATTGTGGGAGAGAACAGGAGGAGAGAACAGGAGCAGAGAACAGGAGCAGACCTCTGCGACATCATCACCACCAGTCACTTTCAGTTCACTTCTTCCTGCCTTTATCCCGAAACACCACAGAAGACCGAAGCACGCTCATCGGTGTCCTTAAACACATTATACTTGTCTTCACACTTTCGTGCAAGACAAAAGACTGTCTAGTTTTGTTGCCGTTTTAGGGTTACATTTTCACACTGTACACCGCGATCGTGTTCTTCCGTGCTGGATTTAAGTGACTTTTTGCGTGCACAGAAGGCTTTCGCGACTCAAGAGAAATCGCCCGAAGTAGATGACATTTAACGGAGTGAATACATGAATAAAGTAAGTCTTCCAAACGCCATGCATAAATGACCGATCTGGGTTATGTCGTGCGGTAATCCTAATGTCATGTTTTAAACGGGTTAAAGAACCAGTGGCTACACTGTAGGCAACTTTATGTTTGTATAAAACGTGTTTCCTCAAGAAAATATTTAACAGCTTTGAGGACAAAGCCTTTCATTTCCCGGTTTGTACAGTAAAATTAAAGGTAACTGAAAACTGTGCGATCATATAACTATATCCGCAGTGAATCGTGGATTTTTGTACACAGTTAAAGTCCCTTTCGAGGCGTTTGATCGTTTGTTTCCTTAATTTTATCCAAACGTGTCGTTAATGAAGTGAGTATGAACAAAGTGACCAAGCGCCACTTAAATTATTATTGTAATATGTTATGTCGTCATAAGTGATTAGCAGCTTGCTATAACTATATAAAATTATTGTTATAACTATAACATTGTTTTTTTTTTTATTTACTCTTCAAATATTAAATCCGTTTAATATTAATTACTTAGACACTTGTTTTGTCACGTAAAGTCACCTAAGGTTTAAATAAAATTACCTAAAGTAATAAAATAGTTCACCCAAATCATTCATGCTGACTTTCTGGCGACATTTATTTTTAAAATGCCATTTAAGAATAAAAGTTTAAAAGTTTTTCTGACCTCAGCTCCACTTTATGTAAACCGTCTTTCTGCAGCGTCAGTCAGTGCGTTTAGCCACTGAACATTGCTTAAATTAATTTTGCTCAATTTACATACTGTATGTCAGAGGTGCTATGGGTAGATATGGTTTAAAAAGTAGCACTTAAAGAGTGAGTACGACCTCTGTTTTTAAACGAATGTTAAAATGTTTTGATATGTAAATGCTTACATGAGAGAACTTAGTGCTAATGAAAAGATGCTACTCTCATTCTTGCTGAGTAGAGTATTATTCTGACCTTTGATGACACAATTAGCCATAATTTAATAATGTGAAGCCAAATTACTGTATTTCATTCTGCAGTCTATTTCACGTTTTTAGTAAATATAGTTGTGTTTTATTTAGCGTACTGTCAAATAAAGTGTATCCAAGGAAGTCCTCAGTTCGGTATGTCTAACTTAATATCTACCTACAGGCAATGAGTAAATAGAACACTTCTTTTACAGTAAGTGGAGAGAATCAGTACATTTTGTCCATATAATATTTTCTGAGGAATTTATAACATGAGTATCTGTGAACTAGTTTTACCCTTTACTTGGAGAAGAATAAGTTGTTACAATCTGCTTGATTTCCTTTCTTAGTATCCTGTACCATGATGAAAAGGGGGAAAAAACAGAAAATGTTTTGTTTTAATAAGCCATCCATGCATTGTGTTTTATATTTTGTTAAACAAACACTGTGCAGTGCTTTGTTACTTAGGGTTATTCCATAAAATTATACAACCTGTTTTACATATCATTGTCCTAAATTTTTTAAACTGATTTTGGATTTAAAAAGTAGGATCTTCATACTATATGTTATTAAAAAGAAATGTAATTCTTTAATTTTTCTGTGCTGCAACATGGAAAGGGAAGTCTTAACAACTTTGTTACTCAGTTGTGTTGTATTCATCTTGACATATGCTTAGTTAAATTTTAAAATAAACATTTGCCAAGGGGCTAAACTTCCTGCGTGATAAACACAGTCAATTAAGACGTGTGGCGTACTGCCTGCCTGTTGCTGTGGCAGGATTTTCTCTGGCTTAATCTCCTTAGATGTGAGGTAGACGTGCTGCGCGTGGACTCACGATTACACAGGGGACCTCAGCCAAACACGCTAATCTCAGAGTCGCAACGAGAGCAGCGAGCCGCTCGCTTTCTCCTTTCCCGGGACCTGTCGTCCCTGGGTAATCATTCCGGATTTCGCTATCCGATTCAACAAAACCAGCAGTGACAACGCGGCCTTATGTGCCTCACAAAGCAGGATTAGGCAACTCACGTGTCACTCTGATTGGCTGGGACCCTGAGCCGATTGTTGAGACGAAGCCACGGCGCACTCTGGGCCCGGCTGATTTTTACAGACTGAGACAAGGGTATCCTGTTGCCCCCCCAGTGTCAGTGGCAGAATGGAGCTGGATATTGTCTGCTTCAGTGTCTTAGTTGTAGATGCTGGGGCTGCTGCATGTGTTAGGACAGCGTGTCTGCTAATATATGCGTATGATTGGAGCAGTCATGTCTGTGAAATGTATTGTTCTAATGGAAGAATAACTTTAGCTCTAAAGCACAGGGATGTGTTTAGAATCACTCAACGAAATGGAAAGAAATTAGTCTGGTGGAGTCACATATACATCCACTTTTTAATTTGTTTTTTCTAATCTACGTGTATTTTGTTTTATAGGTTAAACCTTCATTAAAAATCTTATTTAAATTCAAATTAAACCAGATTCCTCCTTTGACTAAAGGTAATGTGACAATTTCCTGAGAATAAAGTTTAAAAGACCTTTTCTTTTCACCAGAATGTCACACAGGTGATACCATTATTGTCAGTGGAAGGAAGAAAAATTACTTTAAATCAGGTCTATTTTTGATTGAAGATTTTTTTAAAGACCAGTATTATTATTTGCTCAGTTTTATACTTAATTCATTGTTGAAAATTGTCAACCAACAGATAAGAAAATGATAAGTTATATGGGAAGACACTGTTTTCTTAGTGCAGAAAGTCACATTAAGTTACAATGACACATCCTTTGGAATGCCATAAATCACAAGTAGGAAAACAAGTTCTTATTAGTATTGAATAGTAAATTATATCCATGTATAAACATAACTCATATTTTGTGTGCCACAAAAATAGAGTCTGTTTTTGAAATGTGGGAATTAACGTGGGCATTCACAAATTTATTCCTAAAAACTGCAGAGTGAAGTGTAACATGTGCTCCTCATTTATGTGCACATTCAAAGTCACAGTGGAATAAACGCCTTTGATGTTTAATTGTAAATATGAAGCGCATTTCAGAATATCTCTACATAATAGTCAGTGCATGGCAGTGCTGTGTTGTATTTCTTTGTGAACACTTTCTCAAATGTGGCTTTCATGGAAGACCGGGGTGATGTTCAGTCTTGAAAGATAGGGCTGTCTGGCAAGTCTCGTTAAAAGGGCCAGTGTCATGCGTGTTGGAAAAATTGTCCAGACAGAGCATGGCTGTAGTCAGGGCATTCGGGACGGGAGAGGGAGCGGTCACTGCACCCGCTCGTCGGATCGGGGGTGCGTTGAATCTCGTCGGACCGCGTGAAGCCACGGGTGCACAAACGCCCTGTCAAGGTGGGCTGGTCTTAGTCAGGCCTGATCTCCGGGGGCAGCTTCAGCAGCTGGGTGGTCCTGCAGGGGAGACCTCTTGGCCAGTCACAGTTGGTTTATGTCATCAGCTGCGGCCCGGCCAGTAAGACATCAAAAAGTCCCAACATCTGGATGAGAATTTAGGATTTCCTCATTGGATTATTTGGAATGTGGAGGCAGGGGAGAAGTGAGGCAGAATAAGGTCGAGGATAAATAAGCAAACATGGGCAGCTGAGCTGAGCTGAGCTGGGCTGAGCTGAGCAGATAGGTATCTGTCTACATACTTATGTTTTACAACATAATTCATTTCCTTTTTATCTGATTCGGACAAGGAAGGATTTGGGGTATTTATACAATCCATTTGAAAAAGCAAACTATGTTTTTATTTGCTTAATTTTCAGTAGCTCAACAGGGAAATTTTTAATTGCCATACTTTGTTAGTGCCGACAAAGTCCAGACACTGTTTGCTATTCACAAAGATGTGAAATCAAGACTACCCTAAACTCTACAAAACCCTTGAGCTTTTGGCTGGGAGCTTATGGGCATTACAGTATAGACACTAGACTAGACTGAATTAGACGCTATATAACGTCTGTTCGTTTACTTTATTGGATGTTGTGTTATGTGGGCTATGTTTAAGTGTATGAAGGCTGTCGTTTGGAAGGCGTTCACTGTGGAAGGGTGCCTGCGGAGGTACCCGGCTCTTCTGCAGTGTGGAGCTGCCTGTTTCCTTGTCCGATAGCACAGCTTTATTCAAGTCAAGAGCAAAATATTCCCCGGCATCTGCCATTTGTCTTTGTCAGAGAAGCTGCATTCTGGATTTGTCTCTCTTTGTCTGCAGGGCTGCAGCTCAAACGCACATGCAGCATCCACCGTGCCGCGCAGAGAGTCTGTCTGAAAAGTGCCCCCCACAACCGCGCATTGGACGTGATCCTTTTTAGCAGATTACAGCATGCGTTCACGACTGAGAGGGGGAAGCTTTAACGAACGTGCTGCCGTCATATTTAGCCGCTTTTAAAAACATAACTAATAATTAAACAATTGCGCCGCTAGCTCTTGAGTTGCCCTTTTTTCAACAAAGGAGGGAAAGAACATTGTAGCAAGAGCCTCGCGTCGTTGTTTCTGAGTCATGCACAAAGACGGGCTATTGTTGTCTCAGGCAGCCCTGACAGGAAGTTGTCTGTGAGACCCAATCTGTACTGCTGAGAATAATAAAAATAAAAATTTCAAAAAAAAAAAAAAAAAAAAAAAAAGTATCACGCTGTCTTGTGGCTTTACAGCGTCACACGAGCGCTTGCGTTTTGCCAAGGTACACAAATGCGTTTCTTTTCCGCCGTCATCTGTCCCGTTCCCAGCAGATGCAGGCAATCTGCTCTGCTGTCGTTGGCAGGGCTTTTTTTGTCAAAAGAATATGTCACAGCACTCCTCCATGGTCACTCTCACAGCTCCTGTTCAAGAGTGTGCCCTTTGGGCTAGCCGCGTCGCCATGCCACTGCAGCAGGTCGTCTTTGAAGAAGAAGCAAAAAAAACAAAACATCATAGCTTATTACCAAATCCGGTCTCGCCTGCATTTAGCTTTTCCGTTGGACGTTCTGGAATGGAGTGAGTGTTTGTTTGGCTGAATAGCACTTGGTAGCTCGAATTTGCCAGGGAGTGTAATAATTTCAATTTAAAAACAGCACTGCTTTCATTTTGATTTGAAAGATGACTCATTTCCTACACTGTCAAACCAAAAACCATTTTATTATAAATTGTTTCGTATTATGGTTGATAAGGCAGATTATCAGTGTTAATCTTTGTGTGTAAACAGTTATTACGTTATTAAAGAAATAAGAATTTTGAAGAAAAAAAAACATTATGAAATGTTATTCTTAAACACCAAAGATTGTGTAATTCCGTCTGTTGCCTTTACAGATAATCCAGTTGTATTGATGGAACAGATTTTAAATCATAGGTAATGACTTGAAGTAAACCTGGGAACTCTTTTGGTTTGCGTGGTGAGGAACAGTACATATTGGATGGAGAATGAACATATTTATCTTCTTGTTATTGTCATTAAATGCACTTAACAGCTGTAATTTAGTTTTAACAATTCGTTTTGTGAAATGAAACATTTAATCTAAAATACGGAAGTGATGGCGGAGAAGAACATGGCGGGACTGTAATTCTCTTCTGACTCTTCATTATAAAACCATTTGGAAAACACTAAAATTGCCAGGATCTTATTTTATTTTGAAGATGCATGAGTGTTGACTGTTCTTTGCTTTTAGAGACCTTTAACATTTGTCCCTGCCTATTACAATGTAGCAGAGAAACAGAAACTGAGAGCAAATGGGTTATTAAAGATTTTTTCCCCCCCGCTCTTTAAAAGGATTTCAGCAGAGCACGTTGTTTGCTTTGATGTATGACTTTTCCTACAGTAGTTCCTCCAAAGGACAGTCAATGATGTCATTAATTTTGCTCATATTTTACAGATGCACTGTCTGGAACAGGGAGAGAGAGGAAAAAAAGGGAGGAAATTCGCAGCACGGTGTTGCATGTATAATTAATGAAGGCCGCACTATATTTGAAACTTCAGATGTGCGTTTCACTCGAATCTTTTGCGACAGTGAGCATCGGCCCCGGCTGCGGGAGTGCGCACGTGGCTGCGCGGCTGGCAAACTCGGTGGAAAAACAAATACGCTCGCCGGAGTTGTGGGCCAGCGGCTCACTTAGGCCTGCCAATGAGAGAGCCTGAAGCCATGTGCGCTTAGACGACGCCCGCTCATTGTTACGCCCCCCCCCCCCACCAGCTCTGTCCACTCTGAGTGTAATAACTGGTGTGTCTGGCTGTGTGTTAGCCCACCCAAACGTGTGTGCACTTTTGCATGTTTATTGGGATTGAGTAGTGTCACTGTAATGTTCCCAGTGCTGAGAGATAAATCCTCACCTAGCAGGAGAGACAAAGAGAATTCTCCCATATGTGAAAAAATATAAAATTAAAAGTGAAATAGTACTTTAAATTTCAAAACCTCTTTTTAGTTTTCTTGTAACGGTTGTCTAATTGTGTTAGAATAGTTTGCACTGGTTAACTCTATATGATCTATATAATCTCACTGACATAGAACAGAATCAACCATTCCAACATAAAATAATATTGAATTAACAGGTCAGTGTTTATTCACAAATTTTGTGTGTAGTTTAGGATCTGGTTTTAGCTGAGAATGTATACAGGTGTGCTTTGTATTAAATGGTGTCTAATTTAAATAATTCTGCCAGTGGCCTTTGTAAATGGCTTGGATGCGAACCCTAACAGTTAAAACGTATATATGAAAAGCTGAGAGACGTCCTGCAAGCCTGACAATGTTGGCTTCAGACTAGAGAATGCTGTAGTAATACGTTTGAAACTGATGGAAGAATTTGCACACCAGCAATTAATTCCATTAAATATTTTGGTATTCTCCGCACATCGTATCTCCAGTAATGGTTCATTTTGTAAATGAACACCACTTTATGCTGTGACCCTCTTAATGGAGAGCCTATAAAAGTATTAACTTGGGTATCAGGAAAGACAACAAGCTAAAATGGCTTCCTGTGGTGCAATGACCTCACACACTTAAAATTCATTTCCTCCTTTCAAAATTGAAGAAGAAAAAAAAACGTTATGCTTATATTGCTGTAATTTTATTAGCAGGCCAATTGTAGATATATAAAATACAGAGCTGATAAAGTTGTAAAAAAAATCACTCTGAACTGTAGGATGTATGCAGATCGCTTGCGTTTCCTCTTTATTCCTCAGACTGAGGTTCTCCCTTATCATGTTCTCAACCCTCTTCTCTAATCAGAGCAGAAATGCTGGGAACGATAACAGGGATTAGCTTCCGATCCTCGCTAGCCTCCGTGGTCAATTACTCATGTAATGAGATGTTTGTTTGGGATAATGCACAGCAGGGACAGGCGCATACCACTGAATTGGAGGGGGGGGGGTAGCAGGGTGAAAAGGACCAGGGGACTGCGTCTGCGCCGTGTCTGAGGGCCGAGTCCCTGTCTGAAGCTGGACGGGACCACCTGAGATCCCGTGCCTCGGCAGCAGGAGCATGAGAACGGGAGGAAAGGTGCGCGTGAGCAGGAGCACTCGGGCTGGGGTGCACACGAGCGGGAACGGCGTGCCCTGTTGTTGTTAGCCAACGGGGACAGCCGGGGTTATGTGAACGGCACAGCTGCGCCCCCAGAGCCCTGGGACCTGGGAAAAGTTGAGGCGGATCCTCTGTGCCGTGGCTGCAGCTAAGGGGGAGGCCTGTGAAAGAGCCCCCCCCACCACCACCCCCCAGCCCAACCCCCACCCCGCTCCGGCCGCTTGCCTCCCAAACCAAAAATATTGATGATATGGATAAGACCACAAGCAAAACACCAGATATGTGTACATGTTGAGTGAAAAATATATGTACCATGCAGAGACTGCGTATAAATCTCTGACAGTAAAGTTGTGCTCATAATGTGAAATTACCAAGAAAGCACAACTATTTTAGAAATCATGATGTTTTTTTTTTTCTTTTTTGGAGATTTTGAGGAATTATCCCACCCTCCTTGCTTCTGAGAGTTGTTTTCAGTGAATCGCTTCAAAGGACAAAAACAAAATGTTGTCTTGCATCCAGCCTCACAGTGACAAGAAGCCAAACCTTCCTGTCACCAGTTGTGATCATACGCCACGAGCTGTCTGATACAGCTGTAAGACACATACGCAGCAAAACAAGCCACACAAATGCATTTGTGCCTGACACTCTGTCAGACAACAAGGCAGGGGGAAAAAAAAATCACTCATCACAAGTGTTCCACTACAAACGATGAGGAAGGCAGGATTTTAAAGTATGCAGGATAAAATATAACCAACAGTGGAACTTTTTTTTTTTTAGTGTGAAAAAACAGCTCTTTTACAAGGAGAACATATTAATTGAAACATATGTGGTATTGCATGTGGAGTGCCCATCATGAAAGAATTGAAATAAAAGAACAATAAAGAAGGAGAAGGAAAACAATGTCCATGTCTGGCTGAAACACAATGGCATGTGATATACGGCACAACAAAAGTTGATACAATGATCGAGAGAAGTCCTGTAACACCAGCTGTGTTTTTGCAGTTAGGATACCCGCCTTCATTTGGCATTATGGTCTAGCTGAGGTCTTTTTTTTTTGTACAGCAGAAGCGATTCTGCCGAGGCTTTGAGCCCTGCGACGTGACGCGGTGTGATAATTGATGATTTTCAGCGTTCTTCTCCCCTCTTTGCGAAGGGTTAAGCAGGAGTGTGCATTATCAGATTCCCGTAGCCTCACTTGAGGTCTTTTTGAAAACTCTGCAGTTTTGATTTTCTACAGCTGTACGGGCCCTTTAATCATATCCTATCTTTTCGGAGGCACTCCACCCCCATCCCCCACCCTCCCCAAACCACCCCCCAACATATGTTAATTGGCTGCTTTCTGTGACAAATTATGAGCACTTACTTTGATGAGGTTCGACTGTGATCATGCTGGAGTAGAGTGTGCGGCATTGCCAGTCCCTGCTGGTTCCTCAAACCACTACAAACTTGCACACGTCACCAGCGCTGCTGAGTAATGAGAGACTGGGCTTGGTCTGCTTGGGCTTTCATTTTCCAGCCTTGTAGGCCGGGATCTCGGGCTGCCCAGACGCTCTAAAACTCTAAGGTCTCATTAAGCAGCTTGACCAGAGCTCAATCAGGCTCTCCCAATGTTGAAGAGTTTGTCCTTCAAGCCCATTCGCTCTGCATGTGCACATGTTAGCAAGGGGAAGGATGGAACAATGGTGGCATAATGAATTTCATCGCTGTAGCTGTCAAACTCATTCTTAGAGCAACATAAAACACAAACTGGCTTGTGGTCACATTTAAGGTTGAAAGTGGCAGTCCTAAGTTTAAAGTCTGCAGTAACAGTCATGGAAAACTGACTGGCTGGTGTTTTTCCTGGGACTGTTGCAATTAAGACTTATTTTATTTCTCTTACTTTCAACTACATGATCTTAATGGAATAGATGGAACATGACCTTTAGAAGGTTAAATATTTGAAGGACGTCTTTATCCAAGACCACAGCATTCTAGACTTGTGCATGTTATTTTCTAACTGAAAGGTCCAAGAGTAATAGTGGACTTCACTCGTAATTTTTGGGATCCTCGCTTTGACAGATGTATTCCGAATGTTGGTTGCGAGTTAGTTGTGACTTGGACATCATGCTACTTAAGTTCTGAGGGATAATGTTCTGGACAGCGATGTTTATAGGCGCTGTCATACGCTGCAAAGAAATCCGCTCATTTTGGTTGTGACAGCAGATTGCACAAATGTTTAAGTAAATTACTTGTAAAATAAATTGTTCTCACCAGCGAATGAGGGCAAACGCGAGCGAATGTAATGGGTGAAGCTCACCAGAGCAGTGTCGCAGTAATTTTAATATTTTACATTTTGCCTGTGAAGTCTTCCCAGGGAACATATGTGAAAAGGCAGGATAAGAGCTGAAAGTTGAAAAGGTTAACTAAATGTAGTACTGCAGTGGAACTTGTCTGATGCACAGCTGTGATGATAAGAATTGAGTAGAAGATGTTACAATATAAAGGCCTCCTCCATTGCATCTATATTTAATTGGAGGAATAGCAAAATTCTGTAGGTACCACAGGAGAAACACGTTGTATTAAGACATTAATGTGAAGTTTTACGACGCCCGGGTTCTCTGAAGTTACGCGCTGCTCGACTGAATAGGCGCTCATAAGTGAGAATTACATCTTTATTAACAAGTGACTGCATATTAAGCGCACATTTCCTACATCCTGCAAACTACTGATAGATCACACTGACAAAAAAAAAAAATCTTGAAACTTCCTTTTTTTTGCTGTCTCTGCACAGCCACCGCATGCAGGAACAAAAAAAAGAGAGATGTAACTTCACATCAATTCATTGTATAGGTTGAAAAATGAACATGTACGTAAAATGTATTAAACTATTTGGTGGGAGGGGAGGAGAGGAAGAAAGCTGGCACTCCTATGAATCTGCGAGTCTTCTAAGCCCCGAGGCTTAATTGGGGCCAGTTGGGAGCATTTAATAATTGCTGTCAGAAGATCAAATTTAATTCTCTTCTTCACAGGACCGCTGTAGGGTAGAGTGAGACAAATTGTCATCAGAGATTTATAAATGAACAAAGCTTTAATTAGGCTGATTAGAATGCTGGAAAAGTGAGATGAAGTAATCAGCAGATCATCTAACCGTGCCATTTAGTGTTTGGGGTCGTGTGGCACCGCCCTGAATTTCCTTTTTAAGAAGCGGGAAACTGGTGTGAGGTGAGCGTATAGACTCTTGTGTGATATCACCATTCTTTGCAGAACACTTTACTTTTTAAGGCTTTTTGTGTGGTGTGGCGACTGCATGCAAATGAAGAGGTTTTGTAATTTTTAACATTTTTTTGTGTTTTCAGTTTCATTGAGATGTTTTGGATAACTTTAGAGCGTAATGTCGGTCGTGCGAGATGTGTGCTGTGTGAGGAGCAGGTCGGGCCGCGCAAGCGTGCCCCTTTGGAGCTCCGCTAAAGCTGCCTGCGATGTGAGATAGCAAGCCTGGCGCTCTGTCCGTGCTCGCAGATGTGTCTGCTGGAGCACTGTGGGAGGGGAGGCGGAGCCTGGGGTTTGTCAGAGAGCACCACTGGCTGAGGACAAGCGAGAACACCGCCAGAGCTGATTAGCAGAGTCCTGCGCGCTCTTTACCACGGCTGCCCCCATCGCTACCGTTCCCACCCCTCACCCCCCCCCACACCACACCACCTCCCTGTACTCATTCCACGCCAGACCTTAGCACGCCAGGTGTCTTGTCCTCCTAGCTGGAAAGTGTTTCTGACATGTTAAATCACTCTGTTGGTGAACAAGCACACTTACGATGCATCACATTTTTTTTTCATTCTCCAACGCCAAAGCTTGTTAATTTCCTTGGAAAGACTGCATGCAGCGATGATTCATTTGAGCCTTTTCAGGTCCGTCCCCGTATTTGCATATTTCCTTTCTTCTTTTTATCGTACCTCAATCACGTTGCCATAGTTGTTTGCGAGCTGCACAGTCAGCTAATGCCAACTCGCAGGGTGGCAACGGAACCTCTTTAAAGCGACTTAATCAGACAGCAGCGCTGATGTGCTCCATAATGTGAAGATCAGGGCTCGGATTTCTGGGAAAGTGTTATTGCATTAGAGAGCTTCCCTTCCACACAGAAAGCTTGCACATTCACCCGGCAAATGGTTTTCACCGTGGGAAAGGAGTGCCAGTGCGTGAAACCACGCTGGCGTTTTTTAACACTCACCCCCAGTTTGCAGCTGCACTTTGAAACTCAGGCTTCCTTTGTAAAGGGTTGACACATCGTTTCATCTCCTTTTGTCCTCGGGAGGTTCCACGTTAGGTGATGGAAAAGACGGCCCTCACCTGTCCCTCACTCCGGTCCACCTGGGCCGATGCAGCCTCGCTCTCATTAGGGCGATTTGCGAGAGCTGTGGTCGCTTGCAGGCAAGTAGCCGAGACGGGAAGATGAAACAGGCGGGATGTAGATTCAGTTGAAGTAAGCTGATATCGTGCTCCGTCCTGTCATGCAGCTTGTTGATGTTCTGTGTTTATTTTTAATTTAAAATTCATTGACATTGTTGCTGTGAAGAACATCCCCTGTAGTTGGAGAATGAATGCAGGAGACACTGGAAACATCCCTATGTCAACAGACGGCAACATGCTGCTTCTGCCGGCTTCTGTAAAAGAAGTCATGGCATCTTGCTCAGAGCATTTTAACCAGTTTAGCATTGGTCACAGGAGATGCAGTGAAAAGAAGCCGTGGTTTCGCCTCTGAAGCAAAGCCCTGTATTGGATAAATAAAAACTGTTTTTCCTTAAAGCTTTCATGTAGCATAGCCCCTCAAAAGACCTATTCACAGAACAGAGTCAAACAGAAATGTATTTCACACATCCTTCCATAAAGTCCTTAGTTTTAATAAGGGACATTCACTGCTGTAAACAAGCTGAGTGTCTGGTACAGTGGAATTAACTGGAACGTTTGTATGCCAGCCTCATCGTCATCGCGATGTATCTTCTATGAATCAAATTTAATATAGATTTTTTTCTTTCCAACGTCTTGTTTTCAGCATTCTGCTGTGTAATACAATGATGTTTTCCAGCATATAACCATGACAAGGGCTGGAGGGGGCTTTTTATTTATTTATTTATTTATTTTTTTAACTATTTTTTTTTCTCCTTTCTTTTTAATGACCCCAGGCCAGTTACTTGCTTGTGGTGGATCTTCAGCACAAGTAGATGAGTGGGGAAGCTCTTTGTTCTGATCTGCTCACTTTGGAATAGACCAGGGAAGGAAGCACCTTTACACCTTTTATTGTCTTCAGCTTCTGATGTCACATCCTTCCACAAACACACCATGTGCACTTCCTGCTATTCTGTTTCACTGGAGAGCAAAGGAGAGACTGGGGGGGGGTGTTTTATACTGAACCACTACACTACTTTTGTATTTCTGTATTTACCTGCCACTGACGAAGGAAACTCCTGGAAACTTGTGCACTTTGTGCTGTTTTATGCTCTGCACAAAATTCCTATAAAAATATGAGGGAAAGGTTTAAAACATATGAAATGTTGACAAATTACACCTGAAATTATATGTATTAATTTCACATCTGTAACGCATACCCCTTTGAGTGTTTATCCTTTAAAGAAGCACATGTGTAGATAAGGCTAATTCAGGTATGGGAATTTTCCCCACTGCTTACCAGGCAGAAAACAATTGAATGGTAGTTTACGCCCTGTAAGTATCTCATTTAGGCAGCCCGGGCTAACGCGCCAGGCTTAAGAGCCCATGGCTGTAATGACATTAGGCACACAATGAGGCCCTACATGCCCTATTTTGCTGTAACCTCCTCTCATAGCCCCCATATATTCCCCAAAGGGCCGCTCTATGAAAAAAACACCGGGAAAGCAGAATGCATGAAATGAAAGAGGCAGATAAGCGCACGTCACACTAAGGATTACTTAGCAGGATGTGGTTGTGAAACTGCGCCTGAATCCACACTCGTATTCTTATTGTCTGGAAACTGTATTAAATGTGTGTTTTTTTATCCAAGGAAATTGGAATTTATTTTGAAAACCATGAGAGTTTGTTTAATATATCATAGACCTCCTAAAAAGTTTACTTACCGCACTGCAGTGGGTTGTTTGAAATCTGCAGAACCACATTTCCTATGAGGATAAAGGACACTGTCATTTCTCAAGCAAATGTTCATACAGAATGTGTTGCAGATGTGCTTGAGGAAGGCACACAGTAGCAGCAGTGGACAAATCGCGTTCTAGGAACATCTGCTAAAATTAATCTAGTTTTCATTTGTTTCCTACTAAAATGGATCTAGTTTTAATTTGCTTCCTATAGGATCTGAAAAGCATTAAAGACTAAAAAGGCAAGGCAGTGTGATAAAGCAGACTCTCTAAGACTGTTACTTGATTTGATTTTATTATCTTTTTTATGCTACAGGCCTTCTTGGAAGCCAGTCACACTATTAGCATGACCAGAAAGGACGGATGTGTAAAAACACCTACAGCCAGCTGCATGCACAGACACGTTTAAAAAATGTGCCTGTATCCGTATTAATTCAGCTAATTTTTCACAGAACAAACATAAATCCCACAGGAATGAAGACGATATTGAATGGTAGCTTGCAATCCTTGCCACCCTAACATCACGGAGCAATACACAGAGCCTCATTACATCCCCTGTTTTTCCCTTTTTTTCTGTGAGACTACGAGAGAAATGAAAGCCCTGATTAGCAGACGGGAGGTATGGCTGCAACACCCTACCCTTTCCCAAGAGAGGCCCGCTTCCCTGTCTGACTGTTTTTGAAGCATGCCTCTTCTTAACCCACGCCTCTGCCATGCAAGGGATGTGTGAAGAAGAACCTCCCCCCACACCGTGGCCCGGGGGGGGGGGGGGGGGGGGGGGGGGGGGGGGGGGGGGGGGGGGGGGGCGGCGGGGGGGCGCGGGCGCGGGCCCGCCGGCGGGGGGC
>JABJVR010000035.1:10706716-10727271 GCA_025773905.1 Chitala chitala
TCGAAAAATTACTGATTAAAGAAAATTTAATCGATTAAAAATTTTAACGATTAATCGATTAATTAATCGTTAATTTCTGCAGCCCTAGTTTTTTATTGTTCTTTCAGAGACTCTTACAGTATATGCTAAATATAAAAAAGTATAATGTGTATTCAAAAATACAATTTTGGTACAAGTTTTGAAAATAATACATTTTGTTGACTATTTAAGTAGGCTATATGCTGTATATACTATACTGTGAATTTGACAGAAACCAGTGTTTTGATCAATAATGATCATGCACTTTTAGAGGAAAGACTTTTTATCCAAATATTTTTTTCTAAAAATGTTGGATGCTTTTGAAAATCAAGATGCTGTTAATTTGTTAACATTTACCTAATTTCAGTATATCCTCTTGACCCGAGGCCTGTACATGTCTGTGCACTGCAGTTTTCGCTGTGTTTTTACGTCTCTTCTTTTAGCCAAGTCCAAGTTTATAAATATAGCACTTAACACAACCAAGGCTGACCAAAGCGCTTTCCAAGAAATTACAGCTATATCTAAATACGAAGTAATACAATGTAACAATAGAGTAAAATACTAAACAGAATGAAAAATGCATAATAATACATAATACAAATGATACTGAAATGTAGTACATAACTAATGATAATACATAATGAAATGAAAAAAAATATATATGCAGATACAAAATAATGATAAAGGTAATGAGTGTAGCAACATACAAGCCTAAAAATGACGTTAGCGGTATTAGCAATGGGTATGACAATCCTCTATTATGTGATCAAGGCCAGGGTGAATAGATAGGTGTTAGGTTTGGATTTAAACAGGGTGATTTCAGAGATGGTGTGAAGTTTAAGGGGTCGTGTGTGTAAAGTTTAGGTGCTGCAGCTGAAAAGGATGGTCACCGCAGCATTCACATCTGCTTCTGGGGACTGATAGCAGGTTCTGATAGGAGGACCTAAGGGATCTGTTCCAGGTGTGGGGGTGCAGCAGTTCAGAGACGTAAGTCAGTGCTAAGCCATGGATGGCCTTAAAGATAACTGACTTGAGCAACACTTTTAATTCCTGGTGAACTCTCAAAAAGGACTTCATGGACATCCCAATGATACCTCAGCAGTTGGGTTGGTAACTTCCTTTTCCTTTCTTCACAGCATGTCCCAATACATTTTCTTTCCTTGGCTCTTATGGGAATTTGAATGGATATGTCTCAGTGATAGGTGTACAATGGTTCAGTCTGGAAAACGACAAGGAACGTGACATCTTGACCTCGGCCAATAACGTCCTTCTATTGTGAACTGTAGAGGAGCTCATAACCGCTGTGTCCTCCTGTGCTTTCAGGTGACATTTACGAAAAGGAAGTTTGGACTGATGAAGAAGGCCTACGAGCTGAGTGTGTTGTGTGACTGCGAGATCGCCCTCATCATCTTCAACAGCACCAACAAGCTGTTCCAGTATGCCAGCACCGACATGGACAAGGTTCTGCTCAAGTACACAGAGTACAACGAGCCGCACGAGAGCCGAACCAACTCCGATATCGTGGAGGTGAGCCCCGCCGCAAAATCTGCCCCGTTTCAGCCAGACGCCCTCATCACTCGCAACTTTGTGAATTAGCAAGAAAACATTTTATGACACTCGCTTGTCTAATTTAAAGTGTAAAGGAAACCACCGATGATGGCGTAAGAGTTTCAGGCTGTGGCCCAGAATCTGTCGCGCTGTCCTTAAATGTCTATGCAGCACACAGAGGTATGCAATGCCATGTGTTAATTGTAACTGGAACGGCGCATGCGGCGATGTGACCCGTAAGCTGGGTGCAGCGGAGGATAAGTGGCAGTGGCAGGTGAAGAAACTGTCCTGGAGGATCCTTAAGTACAGCGCGACCTTGTTACGCAACAGGCTTTGATTGACAGGAGAGCAGGCTGCCAAGGGATTTAACTTTGTAGAGGCTCAAGGACGCTTAAATGGAAGATTCCCTTTTCAAACATGTGACTGCCACAAAGGTCAGAGAGCAGGTGCAGATTGTGTAAAAAGACCCCCCCCTTTTTGGAATACCCGGAGTGTTGTATGTGCGAATGTGATAAATTAATTCATGTTACTGCAGTCAACAGTTTTCAGCAATTCCGTTTGTGTATGTGCATCATTATTGCAAGTAGATTTATTATCGCTTGTAGTCAGACTAAATGAGGTTTAACAAACACTTGGTCTCTAGTTTGGTGACAGCAATGTCACTTTAGCTCTCTCTGGTACATTAATGGAAAGAACAAGGGGCCTGCCTTAATGGCAAAAATCAGGTGAAAACAGCATTATGACATTGTGACATTTTCGATTGCAATTGTTGGTACTAAAAAGAATTAATGTAAGCAGAGGAAATTAAGTGTGTTTATCATGCTCAGTTTCTGTTTTTTCATTAACATTTATTGGTTTCTATGCCTATGTGCTCAGATGGTTTTGTTTTTACAAGCAGAAAGGTACTTCAATTTGAATTAACTGTGCTGTTAGCACAAATCTTGCAGACACAAAGATAAAAAAATTTGCATTCCTCTCTTGACAAAACATTCATGTACATACATGTATGTATGAGTGTGTGTATATGTCTGTGGATGAGTGTGTGTGAATGACAAGCAGGCAATGTGTACACACTTACTGACCTGTTTGAAAGAGGAAGTGTACTTAAATGCTTTCAGCCCTACACAAAATGATGCCTCCTGCTTGACATGTGTCCATAAGTAGTAAAGTTGTTTATATTGTTACATTACTTTGAAACATCGAGGACTTTAAACAAACTCAAAGGCAGAGGTAGTGTAGTAGGGAAAACTTTATTAACAAAAAGACTTTCTGTTTATGTTCTGAAAGTACACATGTTGGGCACTTGCGCAAGAGCGTAATGCTGAGGTAGCCCCCTGGACATGGCCACTCCAAGGTCCTGACAGTGGTCTGGGAGCCCTCTGATGATTTACCATGGCTCCAAGCATCTTAACTGGAAGAACATTCGAGCTGTACACTTCATTCTCATCTCGTCAATGCGTGACACTGCCCAGTTGCATTATGAGAGGGTGAGCCGTAGCGATGTAGTGACATTGTGTTTTTTCAACGGCATTAGGGTAAGTGAGCGTCTGGGGGGGTAAGAGGGGGGAGGACATTCAGGTCACCTCCATGGAAGGAGAAGATCACCGGCATGCATGCCCAAGAGCTCCGATGATTTGATCCTTTCCCGGAACGGAGCAGCACGGCCCGGCCCCTCTGACAGTCTGATGTGCTTGGAGACACAGCAGGGGGAGGGGAGGGGCAGGCGGCTGTGCGCGGCGCGTGGGCAGCTGGGGGAAGTGGTCCGCTGCATTAGCAGTAAAGCTCTATGCAATTAGCATGTCTTTGCCTGATAATTAGCGTTGTCGGCAGAGTGACACTTGATGGCTGCCGAGCCTCTCCAGGATTGTTTACGCGGGACTGGAGGCGCTTTCCTTCCTGGGCGCTCTCTCAAAAGGGCTGATCCCTCGCAGAGACAGGCTCGCCTGGCGCTCTGCCCCATGTCTTATCTGCCTGATAAAAAGTGCTTCCCCGTGTGTCCACAGGTGTCTGTGGAGAGGATTAATTGGCCTGGGAAAGCGCGAGCAGAACAACAGCACAACAGGAACAGGAAATGTGCTGAGGCTGTGTGCTGAGGCTGTGTGCTGAGGCTGTGTGCTCCACCACATTCTGTCCAAACACATTTTATTTTTTATGACTTGTAAAGACAGAACTCTAGTTTATAAAGGGTAGAATTTTTTGACAAAACAGTTAATCTGAGATGAAGCCTGCTTGGATGTGTTTTTGCTTTTCTGCCGTGTGTTGTGTTTGAGAATTTAAAGAGCCCCTTCGGTGGTGAGTAATATTTGTTCTTGGAGATATAGAAGGTAAAAAAAAAGACATCCAGATAATTCTCAAATGCTCACAGGGAATTTACAGAAATATCCTCATCCTGGCTGTTGTCCCTTGAACAGCAAAGTAAATGTCACCATGTTCGTTTTCATACTTTTCAGAAAGAACGAAGCATTCTTCACTGTTAATTCCAGCAACATGTAGCCAATGATTCGTGATCCTGCTGAATGTTGCTGCAAGACAGACAAAAGGAGAGACCCAACATTATATGTTGAGAGCAACTACTGAGCATAAGACCAGAGCACATGTCCCTGCAGGTCACAGGCAGCGTGCAGGTGCCTGACACGCCCTCAGCAGGTATGCGGGTGGAGATCCTTGGCTTACAGCCAGTTAATAACGCAAGCTGTCTCGGCCACTGGACCCAGCCTTGCTTGGAAAGCGCTGTCTTTGCAGGCTGAGCCTCTCAGCAGCTCAGGCGCTAATTATACAGAGATAGACATGGCCTTAGCACACACATCCGAATGAGCTGCGGACAAGAGGCAGGGATTCTGTGTTTCCTTGCGTTTTTGAAACACTCCACTATGTAGGAGCGCTTTGGTGGAGCTGCTTTTCCGAGACCCTCATTAAAAACTTCCAGCTCCAGGCTCGAGACAGGAGGTGGGAAGGTCCAGATAATTAACGTTAAGTCTCGAAAAACAACACATTTTTGAATCTTAGATTATATAAATTAACTTGTTTTTCTCAGGTTCCATTGTAATTGCTCCGTGTCTCCAGTTGGCAGGCCTGTGTTAGCTGTGTAATTCTGGCCAAAGATGAAAAACAAGTACATAAATTTGTGGTATTGACGGCCGGCAGCCTGGCTTCCTGGACATGCGAATAGCATTAGCGAGACAGAAAGAGAGTGAAAATGACCCAGAATGCATCTGACATTTTTCAAAGCGTATGTGTGCCTTTGTTTGCTGTTGCTTACAGATTTTCTTTACAGAACAAATTCACAGAAAGTACGCATCTTAATAATTTTAGGTGCATAAGAATGTGCTATTATATGTGGGGTGTGTTACAGTCATGGGTCTTGTAACAGAACAATGTAATTGCACAAGACAATAGTGGTGCACCCAGTTTGCACATGAGTGTGTTGTGTGTGTGTCTGTGTTTTCATTAACATTTGTAGGTTACTATGCTTCTATATTTTATAAGCTGAGGTAATTCTTCAGTTTTAAGTTTCAATTGACGTGTTAGCTAAAAAAAGCTAAAAACAAAAAAAAGTGACATTCCTGTCATGACACAAAACACTTGTGCACGTACGTGTGTGTGTGCATGTGTGGGTGTAGGCCGCACGGGGAGATGGTGCTGTACACCATGTCATGCCATGTGACTTCTGTGCGAAGTTGAAGGTTATCCACGTGCAGCTGGCATTGTCAGGCAAGGAGGGCGCGTGGCAACCGGGCGGGGCCACGGCGCCATATTTCACGTGACGAGCTGCACGGACGTGAAGCAGCCTCCCAGGCAGCCGTGCGCTCTGAAAGGAACCCGGCAATCCCATTTTCCCGATTAGCCTAATCACAATATTCTGCCTTTAATCTTAAAAAGCAACAGCATGACCCAGCCTCTCCACTTACCTCCTACTGAGAACTTCTGAATGAGGGGTTGGGAGGGGTGTTGGGTAGGAGGAGAGAAGTTGTTAATTATTTTCAAAGGTCGTACTGTTAATGACTACCTACTTGGTTAATGAGATTCTAAAAAGCTACAAGTGACGTATCGCCCTGTGTTCCGTGTTTGGGTCCGTGATGAAATGTGCAAGGACAAGTGAGTGATTTTGTTGCTGTGAATGCCAATGGGAGAAATAAGCACAATGATTTTCACATTCGCCAGCGACGCTAATTAATCGTGTGCGTTTTTCACTACGCTCATAACTATTTATTTTTAATGCAGTTTCATTTCAATGTGTGCATGTGACCAGTTTCGTTTGAGCAGTTTTATTTTCAGCTTTTAAACTTTTTAGTGTGTTTAGCTTTTGGATATATATGATTTCTTTACATTTGCCATTTAAACGATAACTACCTTTATTCAGATTTGATCTTTTTCATTCATAGTGCCATTGCATTGTGTGTGTGTGTGCGTGTGTGTGTGTGTGTGTGTGTGTGTGTGTGTGTGTGCTTTTTTCTTGCTACTTCTGGGTTAAACGAATAAAGGTCTATGTATCAGATTTGTCAAGGTAAGCAAATTAAGCTTTGAGACTGGTGTTTAAGTAGTATTTTAGCTTAAAAGGACATCACGTTTATTTATAAATTTATAATGTAATAACATGTATTCCCAAATTATTCACCAGCTTTGGTTCGCTGTAAATGTACAGGAGCTCTGTGATTAACCCGACACCTTTATTTGCAGCATTGCTGGCTATGAACACGCTCAAGTGAGGCCCTCTTGAGTCCCAACTGTTACAGATCTGATTCCACTGTGCGTGCTGCTCCAGCAGCTCACGTCGCCAATGACGATAAACACCCACATCGCAAAAGTACCAGGGCCGTCCATGGCAAAGAGAACTTAAGTAATGCTTTAGCAGAGATCTATACTCACTTTCTATAGCCAAAATGCCCAGTTTTTTGTACTCTTTTGTTCTTTCTGCAGCCACAGTATTGGATAGCTTGAGGGAGATAACAGCTTGTGTTTTGGTCCATTTGTCAATGGCCAAGGTTATTTGTGAAGTTAAGAACTTTTGCTGCTGTGAATTTTGTGTGTGTGTGTGTGTGTTTGTGTGTTCCTAGTTTTCCCTCTGTTCCATAAAAAACCAAGAACAACTAAAATGTTTGCAGAAGAACATTAAATCACTCGTGCTTTCAATGTCCAGCCCCATCTTGTGGCCTTGTCCCCTGTTTATTTAATTTTTTTAGTATTGCTAATAAATGTCTTAAAACCGGCAGTAGTCTAAAAATAGAAACCAGTGGGACTAAAAATAGGTCTTGGCTCAGAGTGGTGCCAAGGAAAATGGAGAAGAATAGGCGTGGAACAGTAGCCTGAGAAACTGTGTTCGGTCCGTTCTGCTCCCTGCATGCAGGAGTGGGAAAGTGCTTTCAGCAGCCACAGTAACAACAACGTGCTTCGATACTGCTGGTCGTGTGGCTAAAACATTTTATTATTGTTGCTTCTGAAGTATTCGCTTTTCAAGTGGATAAATAATAGGAACATGTTTTTACATCTGCGGACATGCGGTGCTCAGTCCACCTGGTGTGTGCGTGAGCAGGGTGAGGAAACAGAGGCGGGGGTGGGGGTGCACAAATCACCGCCCACCCGGTCAGTGGAAGTCCCTGGCCCCTGGCTCTTTCCTGTTTCACGGCCTGAGATGAAGGTGAAAGATACAACTGAGCACTTTGCCTTCCACAGGGAACAAATATGCAAATAGAACACCAAGTAATGAAATTAAATAAATTGGCATTAAAGTAGAAAAACCTGTTCAGCCTCTTCTGAGTGGAGACATACTGAAGCTCTTTATCATGTTGTGAGGGATGACCTCCAGCTCACTCCTTCATAAGTCCTGAAACCACTGTGAAGATAGGAACAACATGGGCTCAGCTGTTATCTGAGAGGTACCTTGTCCCTGTGGTTGGTCGCCAGTTATTTATATTAGGATGGTCATCTATATGACTGTACCAGGTCTTTAAACAGAAACAGATAGGAGTGCTTGTTTCTCGTATTGGTGTACAGAGATGGTATAATAATCTATGTATATAATATGTGTGCCCTTTAGAAAAGGTCTTAAAATGTATTTCAGTGTTATAAATGGAAATTACAGAAGTTGGACGTGTGTAAATATACACGATGATGCTGTATTCCTATCGAGCTGAGCCACTTACACAGGACAATACTCAAAATGGCTGCCTCTCAGCAGAATCACCATAGTGATCCCTGTTCTCTGGGCTGAAACTATACATTGAAGTGCTAGTACAGTGAACTCCCATGTTAGCATTTCACTCCAGAGTTACCGTTGTGTAAGGAAAATATTTTGTTATTAGGCTCTTAATGCATTATTAACAATTTGCTTCCAATTCGCTCTTAAATCTGTTTTTAATTCTATGACAAAATAATTTGAAGTTTGCAACCTTGTTGACATAAGAATAAACAGTAATGGCAACGGTTTCTGTTGATATGCGCAAGCTATTTGATAGGGAATAGTCCAATCTTTGGACCTTGGCACTAAACCTTAATGTCATTTATTTACAATATAAGCAAATACAATGTGCACTTGAAACGTATACTTGTCTAGTTTGCAAGATTTATTTTGCATGTTTATTTGCGTGTCTAGTTTCAGTTTTCACAGCGTTGCACAGTCTTGTTTACTTAGTAAGTTTGCTTGTAGTTTGTGGTGTTGCCAATTTACGTTTGTGAAGTGTCTCTATATTTCTCTTCAGCTGTAGTTAATCTTGAAGAAAGACCATTTTATTTGCATTGTATTGTGACTTTGTAGACATTATGTTGAAAGTCAGTTTTTATGGAAATAGCCATCGTAAGGTGGTCGCCATCATCGCATGAAGGTTTTCTGCACGTTCATTTTATGTTGTATCTTTGGTTTTAAAGTAGATGTCCCATTACCTAATTTCAACATTTTTGTTTGAGTTTGATGTTTCATTATAGTATGAATGTTTCGCTTTAGTGAATAATAGCTGTTGGCCAGCTGTTATCCTTATGTCTGTGTGTGTGGGATTAGGGGCATTTAGAAGAGCCGCATTGTATTAAATATCTTTTTTGTTGTTTAGCTCATCCTATGTGAGCCCCAGACAGATGTAATTACATACTTAAGTGCATTATTACCAAATACACAGGCACTTTACTCTGGATTGTAACATCACAAGCTCGCGCCTTTGATTCTTGATTATAGTATGCAGAAGCTTCAAAGGGGGCAAATTAGAGAAAAGTCACCGAGGCGGCAATGTCGAGGTATGGCCAAGCGTGGCAGCCTGAGCTGCCAAAGATCACACCCCTGGAGGCGCTCCGGTGTCTCACAGTGACAACGCACGGTGCACCAGGATGGCCTGTTCGCGCAGGTCCTGCCCCCTCGCCGTGATCCCCCAGGCGAGCCTCCAGCATGGTGCCCACTGGTTAAAACCGCAGTTGATAAAACGGGGGCCTTCCTGTGCAAGACAACCATCTGCTTCCGATAAGGAGAGCCACTCTAGATCTCTGTGATGTTCACTTACTCGGCCGGCTGTGAGTGCCGGAGGTACGGTCCACCTCTATGTCCGACTTTCCTTTTGTTCTGGGTCACCTTTTAAGGTGATTTTTTTTCTACATAGGAGCATCAATGAACTGAGTCAGTGCATACAGGCAGGTGTACAAAGAAAAAAAATTATGAATGTAATTTGTTTTTACATCCCTTTTTATTGTGAAAGGCAAACGTGTGCTGACCCTGAAAGGCTGGCATCTGGGCCGGTCTGTTCAGGGGCCTGTTGGCAAGGGAGGGAGAGTGGGCCAAGGGAGGGGGAAGGGGGGCTCTGCGGCCTGGTGGCAGAGAGCCGAGTGAGCTGATGGCACGAAATTCATGGGGTCGGTGTCAGCTGTCCCCACTGAACCTCTGCAACCTGCCAGTAACGCACACTCCCCGCTACAAATCTTCAGCTGAAGGTTACAGATGACGAGGGTATGTAGGACGCGCTGTCTACATTCTTCTTGGCACGGAGAAGTACCCTGACAAGCCAAGCCAGGAGGGAAAATGATGAAGAAGTAGTTTAATTAGGAGCAAACCTCAGACGGGGCCAGAGAGATGACGGTGAATGAGCTCTCTCTCTCTCTCTCTCTCTCTCTCTCTCGCTCTCTCCTTTTCTCTCATTTCTCTGTACTATACGCCTCCTGGACATCCCATCCTCTTCATTTCTAAATTGATTCTTCTTTGTCAATAACGTTTTGGAGCTGTGGATTGTGCAGCTTTCATGTAGACATCCAATTAAGATGTCACTGCAGAACATGTAACTTTCTGTTTCCTTGTTCTTAGAAGAGTTGTATTTAGGAATGTTATTTTTATCCTGACAAACCTAATACGTGCTCCCAAGCCAAAGGGTAGTTGAATGCATGGTGTGCATGAAATAAGATACTTCATTTCTCGTTATCTGTACAGAAGGGATTTATTTTACTGTACATAAAAATTAACAGTTTGGGTATCATTCAGCTGTGATGTCCATGCAAAGGGGTTTTTTTCCGCACCATGATGATGCCATGACTGCTGAGCACTGACATCAGAGGATGTGAAAAAGCAGCTTCTGATTGGACACAGAGAGGTGACAGAATGCCGTCGGGCACGTCACTTTGTCACAGATGGTGGGGGGCACAGGGACAAGGGAGGCGCCTGTGCTTAGGCCTCGGAGAGGGACAGGGCCATCTATGGGTATCCCAGGAAGCCTGATAACATGATTGGCTGTAAGTCGTCTCCCCCCGGCTGTTGAAGCAGACGACAGGTGCGGGCGCACTGACAGGTGTGGATGCCTTGAATGAGTAGAATTGCCCCCAGCCAGTGCGTCTGCTGCATGCTGGTCTGTAAAGTGCTGAGGTCCAGTGGAAAGGCAGGCCAAGCCGCATGCCTTCCCATCACTCGATGCCTTGCGTTTTCCAGCACGCTGCACCCTGTGAACATTTCAACTCAGCCATTCGCAGCACGCTGCCAAGACCCAGCCGGCCGCCATCAGAGGCTTCTAGAGAGCCTTTTCAAATGGCTGCCGACTCCAGCAACATTAGAGCACAGCAGTTATAATGAGTTTAACACAGAAATCACTTGCTGTGTGGCGTTTTTGCTTCCCCACCTCTGAGCCCAAATATCTGATACACAGCACAACTTTATCGCTTTTTTGAGGGAGGGGGGCTGTTTGTTAATCCTATACTTTCATATGAGCTACAACTCCACGGAATTTTAGTCAATAGACGTGGCGGTACCTTAAAATCTGCTCTCCTTTTAAGTGTGACAAAGCGACGGATACAAAAAAAAAAGATTTGCTTCCTAAAACTGGAGTTGAAAAGTTTACAAATACAAGTCACAAGTTGACAGAACAGCAAATTGTCAGATTGCCAAGAAAGAAAGAAAAAAAAAAAACTAGGTGAACACATTTCAAACCCACTTGCATATATTACAGTTATTACCAGGAGAGTGTCACACAAATGAGAAGATTAAGGCAGCGTGAGACTAACCTGTCTAGGTTCTCTTATTCATTTCATATCAAATATAGACTGCTCCAAAGTAAATTTAATTACTGTCATCTGATGCAAACTCTCAGATGAAAGCAGATAGCGCTCTCTGAAGCAATCACTGGATAGACAGTTGCAGGCCTTTTATTATTCCCTCACACTAATCCCCTTTTATTAAAGCCAGTCGATTTGGAGGAGAGATCTTTGATGGGACATCTAACTGTCTGCTCCTTTCTATCTGCCACCATGAGTCAGGCAAGGGTGTTTGGGGTTCCACTCTCACTCCGATCTACTAGCGCAGATGATAATATCATTTGGAGCTGCGAGCAGGTCCTTTTACTTAAAAAAAAAAGGTGGGGGTAGGGAGGGGGGGGGGCACTCAGAAAAACTGTGTATCCAGACTCCTGGTTGCACTGAGATGGAGGATTTGTACTGGAAGGTGGCCATCAGGTGGCTGAAAGGAAAACTGCTGCTTCCACAACATGAGGAATAAGCTTAAAATCCAGGGCCACCTATATCTGCACATAACTGTATCAGCTTTTTAATCTGTTAATTGTAGCAGATCCTCATGACATAATATTTTACTAAATTGAGTCATTTTTCCAGGAGACATTGTCATGTTTACAGAATACCATAATACCGTTTCCTTCAGTTTTTGTTTTTTTCTAACAATAGTATCACAAGCTGCCCTTTATAGGGAAATTCTGGGGCCGTTATGTAGTCACATTTATCGTTTGCTGTTCCTTTGAGGCGTGCGCACATGTGTTTGAGGCCAGCGCTGCACGCTGTGCAGCCCCAGGCCGTGGGTGGGGACGCACACCTTTCAACTGTGTGTGATCGCTGTGTCCACAGACATTGAGAAAGAAGGGCCTAAACGGCTGCGACAGCCCAGACCCCGACGCCGACGACTCGGTGGGTCACAGCCCTGAGTCCGACGAAAAATACAGGAAAATAAACGAAGACATTGATCTCATGATCAGCAGGCAGAGACTGTGTGTAAGTACACCTGAACCTCCCCCTCTGTCTCACTCCTCTTCCTCTTTTCTGTCTTTTTTTTTTTCCCCCTGATGTTGTTCGGGGAGAACCTGGCAGGCGTTGAGCAAGAAGGAGAACAAAGGGTGTGAAAGCCCCGAACTCGAGTCCTCTTTCGCTCTCACCCCACGCACTGAGGAGAAATACAAACAAATTAACGAAGAGTTTGATAATATGATCAAGACTCATAAGATACCTGTAAGTACCACAAGGATACGGTGACAACAGCTGCCTGCTCTAGTGGCTGCAGTAACCTTTTTAACCCTTCGTGGTACGGCCTCCTAAGAGTACATCTCGCCAACAAAAGATGAAGTTTTCCACGTACAATGAGAAATGGCTTAAATCTTCCACTAGTTCTAAAGAACAAGTTCTTAAACCAAAGTAAAATTTACACCTATTGGTCCTGTGTAAGCAACAAGCAAATATACAGCAGCAACACTGAGAATTTATGCAGACAAGTTTTTGTAAGGGAGGCGCTAATATCTTGTCATAGTTGTAATTAACACATCGGCTATACTCAGAGGGTTAAGGCTTGGTGTGAGCGATTTCCTTATGTAAGAATTGAATCCTTACTGGTTTTTCACACAAAAGAACAAAAGAAGGAGGTCTACCACAATTACCATGCACCACTAGGCTGAGTGTTGTGCCTCTTGATTATGAGAATTTCCGTGCTTTTAACACTAGCTACACCGATGTCTAACCACCGCCGACTTCGCTCGAGCGGGATCGCGTCTGCATGTGCTTGTCCCTGACCTCCGCTCTGAGGAGGAGACACCCGCACAGCTTCATTCCATTCTCTTTTCATCCAGCCACTTCGATCATCTGCTTACTGAAGCTTAATTACAGCTCGTTTTTAACACAGTTACCATGTGAGTTGACTCTTGTCAGCCTCCTGCGTGTTCACGCTGCAACGGTGCACACGCACGAGGGGAAAAAAGCACATCAGGAGAACGCCTTTCCGGAATATTCTTCGGCATCCTTTTGCACATCAAGTGTGGAGAAACTTAGGAGGTTATTGTTATATGTAGACAATTCGATTTCAAAGTCGTACTGAAGAGAAACATGGTCCCCGCTGGGTAGTTTGGAGGTTTCGGTAATGAGTAGGAGAGACTCGGGAAGAGCGGGGCGGGGTCGCGTGGGGGGGACGGCAGCGGCCACAGTGACTCTGCACATAGCAAGTGGCAGTTCGGAGTGTGGTCACCGTGGTTACCAAGTACAGGGCTGCCGGATTCCAGGGATGGAGGCGATCAGCACAAACAGGAAGGATGGCACCGTCCAAATGACAAGCCTACCCCTGAAGCCCACGCACTCAGAGGCGTGGTGTGGCCATCTCCTGTTCTCTCTCCCTGCTCAACCACAAAAGCAGAGGGTAACAAGCCAGAGGAAGGGGGCTGCAGGCAACCAAAATGGAAGATGTTATTAAAAAAAGGAAGCGCTTGCCAGGCACCAATTAAAGAGAACTTCTGAACAACTGTGACTGGTAGGTTGTTGTTGAATAAAGGAGAAGGGAGGGAAAAAAACACAAGAAAAGGGTGAGCATTAACCCATTAGCACATCGATCGAAGGCTGGTTCACTTAGAAATGATACTTGCTCGTGTAGAAAAAAAATAGATTATTGGTTTGTAGAAATAAAAGAAGGATAAGATCTGTTCTACTCAGTGTTCCAGATGGATATTTATATGACTGGAGGACACATGGCAGCAATTACGTGGCTATCTGTACTTTCCAAAGATAACATTGATTAAGAACAACCTCCATTGTGTTTCTGTCGCTAAGCCAGTTTGCAAGCAACCCTGTGGATGATAAATCATTTGGCTTTGGCTTGAGCACAGAAATCCCATAGACTGTGGCCGTTTGTTCGTCTGAGGGACAGTACCTGGTTTTAGACACGCACGTCCTCGAGAGTCATCCCACCAGCCAAAAGTAAACACAAGTGCAGACATGGTACAGCCATCTAAATTAAGACTCACGAAGGGAGAAAAAGCGTTCGCGAGCGGTTAGCGGCCACGAGGAGAACAGGAGGCCTTTCTGAGAGGAGTCCAGTGGGGGTGGTGGCCCTGGCCCCGGCCCTGAACGGCAGGCTCACAGCTGCTCCTAGAGACCTCTGCTTCATGTAGGACAAGGATCTGTGAATATGCATGAAAGCTTCTACTTGCCCAGGACGTTTCTGAAGTGCAGGAGGCGGAGGCTAAGCTCATTGCTGGAAGTGGAGCTGCCCACTGGGGATTCTGTTTTAGATATGAGTCAGCAGAAGGCCGGACCGTAGAGGTCACTGCCTCGCAGCAGAGGCCTTACACTGGCCGGGTTTTCTGATTATTTGGTATTTATGTCATGTACTACAGGATCACACTGTCAACCACTTCACCCCAATCTTTGTTACTCGTGTTTTTAAACCCTGTTTGTAGGCAGGACCTCACAGATGTGAATTCTCAAAGAAAAGGCTGACTGGTTCCCTTATCTGTCAATCTGTTTCTTCTTAATGTTTTCCACCCCCCCCCCTGACCCCGCCCCCCCCAGCAGACTGTGCCCCCTTCAAATTACGAGATGCCAGTCTCCATCCCTGTCAGCAACCCCAACAGCCTGATCTACAGCCACCCAGGCGGCTCACTGGGTAACCACAACCTGTTGCCCCTGGCCCATCACTCGCTGCAGAGGAACAGCATGTCACCCGGAGTCACACACCGGCCACCCAGCGCAGGCAACTCAGGTGCGATCCTCACACTCTTGTGCTCAATTCCACTACAGTGAAGTCCCAGACAAAACCAGTGTCACACATCAATCAGGACAGGCATTGCAATAGCAGACTGTGCCCTCGCCACATTGTGTCACCAGATAGACACAACCACAGAGCCCTATACCCTGTCTCTGACTGTTTTTTCACTTATCTGTCAGCCCTTTGTAAACACAAGGACATATGCCCTTCACATTGCCAGGCAAGGCATTTCAAATCTGAAACTGCCTCATAACACACAGACACACACACACACAAAAAAAAAACGTTTTATTTCCATTCTTATTTTGTTACAATATGCATTTGTGTTTTTCAGATTAAGTTGACAGGTGTGTTTACTTTAAAAAATGTACATTAGGCACTGCAGTCATTACTGTAGCTCACCGTTTTAAACACCATCGTTTACAGATTGTTTAGTGAACACATGCTTTCAGCTCTTGAGTCCCTAATAACCAAGAGTCGACAGGTTGGTCCTGACATCAGTGTGTTATTGTTGTCTAAATGGATTATTGTGTCTTCTGGGGAGTTGACTGCTGCACTCACTGCAGCTCCTCTGATTATCCTCAGCTTCCTAATGCAATTTGCTTCATATTGCACAGGCAAAAAACAAATGATTTTTGGCTAAGCAAGCAATGCACAAAACCACACAGGCTGATTTTAAAACATGCCATTTTTTTCACGACTGAGTGGTCTGATTGCTGCGGACATTTATGGAACCCACAACAGCTCGTGTAGGTTAAATCCAAAAGTAGATTCCTTGCTGTCACTCAGCAGCACGCCATTAGGTGACAGAAGACTGGCTGAAATGTAGCAGACTGTCCAGAAGGGGGCCAGTTTTAATGTGGTGACTGGGGGTGTGATAGAAGGGGAGAATTCCTTGCGGTTTTCTTATTTGTTTTCCATTTTTCTTAGGTGGACTTATGGGTGCAGACCTGGCAGCTGGTGCAGGCACCAGTGCTGGTAAGAGCGATTAATCACTTTCCGCACATTCGTTACCTCCCGACTCTCTCTCACTCCCCCCCCCCACCATTAACACAGGCAGAAAAAAAAAACCGAAAACACAACACGGACATGTCACACGTCAGTTCAGCAAGCTGATGAATTGTGCAGCAGAAATGTGTAAAAGAACACAAGATCTCATTGTAAAAGTCAGGGAGCAAAAACTGAGCAGCAGTAGTGGTTTTTGCGTGACAAGTTTCCACTGTGTTGGAGAAAAAAAAAGAAACACCTAAACACACGCACACTTATATACTGTATGTAGATACACAAAAATTTATACACACTTGATGACATTACATACGGTGTTTGTTGTTTTATTTGAAATTAATTTTATTACATTATTTACGTTTGGTATTTTTTACTGTCATAGTCAGTTTTGAATGACAATTGGTAAACTGGAGTTTTAGTTAAATTGTAGCTGGGATATTTGCATTTATATATTTTATCCGGTGTGTCCAGCTCTTGGTTGGCCTTTGAAAAGTTTGCTCAGATACAGTTTGCTTTGACCTGGTTGGCTGATTAACTTGCTGAGCTGCAGTCATTTAGAGGAGAAAGCAGGCTAATGGAGTTTGTGGAGCGAGGCTGCTTCTGGAACACCACTGCCCGTCTGACACAAGTCGCTAGCAGCCAGACTGGGGGTCAACACAGGGTCCCCCAGTCTGGACCGCTGCTTCTGTCCTAGACATAATTGCCATTTGTCGTGCTGTACATTTGGCCGGTTACGTACTGAGGGCAGCGTGGTAAATGTGGCCTTTGTGAGACTCTGCTGGGGAACAGAAGTACCCCTGTGCTGCTCACTTACTGTCGCCCCATAAGAACAAGGCATGGACACAGTCATGTGGAAGCCTTTAAACCTCACTCAGGCAGGCCTTTCATAACCATCGACTGAAAACATCTAATGAATATTTACTGATGATTTCTGGGATTGGTCCTTTGCTTTTTTAACCAAGCGCTTGACTGCTACTATGGGAATTGTGAGTTTTATCGTGTTGTGCACTAATCAGCATTTTGCGGAGACAAATTAATTATCAGCCGCGTGTTTTGGAACATTATAAATAATTTCCTCTGTTCTTCACCCACAGGCGTTGTGAACTTGCTATAACACACCACTTTTAAAGTGTCGTTTAAGACTGATGTCTGAGAAGTAAATCATTATACCTATGGCAGACACTGTAAAATCTACACAAAACAGATATTAACAAAGACAGGATAATGCAGTGATATCGATGCCTTTTATATAATTTCATGAAACATAGACGTTTCATTCGTTGCTGCCCACTCTTCCTCTGGCCTGGACTTATTTTAGCTATGACTCACCATGTCTGAGTTCTTCTGGTATGGGCTATTTTGGTGTTAAGTATGCAGAGCTCTTCAGTGACAACAACCTTCCTCCATGGGCCTGGACAATGACTGTCAGACATGTGAAACGCAACGTGGCTTGATACTGGAGGGAGGTTAAGATGGATTCCTGGAAAGGTGCCTCAGCAGAGACAGGACAGGTGTTACATGGCTGAAGGACACAGCGGTGGGAGCACGTTGAAGGCAACGTGTGCTTTTGTCAGGCACAGTTAGTTAAACAGCTGTGAGGAGAGTGTGTTCCTTCTGACAAAAAGCTTTCACCTCACCAGTTTGACTTGGACACCCCAGGTGTGGATTTAAGGACATAATTTAGCAGTAGTAATTTACACTTTTTTATTTGCTTTGTTTTGTTTTAGTCAAAGTATCTGCATTTTTGAGATAACACTCCATGTCAGCGCTAAGTGCTAACAGGGATTGTGTTCTAGCATTATTTTATGATTTTAGTGCTGCACTAAGGAACACGGTGTTTATTTACTGCAGTGTGTACTTCACACTTGGTTTTAATGTAACTGCTGCTTCACTTCTGCTTAATACAGATTGAATAAAAAAAGAAAAAAATCAAAGAAACGTGAAAAAATAATGAACATTTAGTAGTTTTCAATATACACTCGACACTGCAGATGCATCATAGAGTGGCTAATGGATTTCCAGTTTTTTTTGCTGTCCTGATATTCTTTAGCGCTACCTACGGTTTGTCGTGAGTTAGTCAAAATTATACTGGGGGCGTGCGTGCACGGTCATGTGCTTTTTAGGCTTTGGAATTTGACCTGATGTAGATACTATCTTTCACACACTCAGCGTAGCCTTGTAGCACCAAGTGTAGTTAAAGAGACGACCTTTAGCCATTAGCTGCTGCCTCGGTGAGGTCAGACCCAGAACAGCGCCGATCTCAGGTAGCTGACAGCAGCAGTCAGTCTGCTGGCCTGCTCTCCATCCCCATTGGTCTGCTGACTGGTCATCTGTACCCAACTGTCCTCTCCATTGCTCCCTAGCTTGTATCCTATTGTGCAGCTGAGCAAATCATTCCCTGACTTTAGTCATTTTTGTGCCACTGTGTTTAGGTAATCAGCTTTATACTGTTTGCTTTCATTGATTATTACAGTTTGCATTTATTTTTGGATACATTTTTACCATATAAATAGTCTGTACTTTACAAACAACTGTTATACTAATTGTATTGTATAAAAACATACAAACACATTTTGAAAGTGAATCATTGCCAGCAAGTATCTTGCAATAAAACCACACCCAGCAGAGATTAAAATAAGTTTGAAAATAATTGAAGTACTTATTCTAATAAGGCGAGGACTGCCTCTCATGTACTGAGCGCTGTTGTGTTTTTGAAAATTACCTTAATTGCATGTCCTCTTTATTTGCTTGAATCCTTAGAGCTCTACCCTCACACACACACACGCACACACACACACACACACACACACGCACAAAGAATACATTTTGATTTTTTAAACATTAGTTAACCAGAACTAACACGTTGTCGTTTCATACAAAAAAGTAATTTAAGTAAAACAACAGACTATAGTACGGTGTGAAGGCTCTCACCTTACAGAAACAGAAGAAAACTATTGCGAAATAAAAATGTCAAGTTCTTTAAAACATTTATTTTTCCAAATTGCGGGTAGAGAGTACTGTTGCTGTGGTGATCTGTGACTCAGTAAGGTAAACATACACATCATGAAATGTATGCAAATTGATCCGTTACAAATCTTTTTTACACGCACAACTTGATTTCTGAGTTGTTAAAAAGTGTAGGTGCATCTCCTGGTTTACACACCGTCTGTGTAACAGTCAGTTAAAACCAAGCAAGGAGACCATTGATGACATTTTAAACAGTGTAAATGCACTGCAGACTCTCCAGGTGGCATTCTGTGTTCTCTACTAAAGCGTGAGGAGGCCTCCTCTGTGGTATTGACACTTTGGTGCTGAAGATATGTGTGAGAATTTAGTGTATCATCTTTCTACTCTGACCACATCTTGTGCACCACACGATGTTCCCATGGCTACGAGCAAGCAAATGGTCACAAGTTACAGTAGAGGGTAGAGCAACTGTGAATGTTCCTCTGTGTTTTCACAGTCAGGCTGGAGTAACGTTGCACTCCCCATGCCTGTGTCTACAAAACAGCGAAACGCACCAATCTATACAAAAGCTTATGACTAAAACTGTTGTGGCGTGGATAACACGGTTTCTGTTGCTCATTTTTACACTTGTGCCATAATTTAGCCAAACGCTGCAACACCAGTCCGTATTTACTGGAACCTCCCCTTTTTTATATGCAGACAATGACAGTGCACTATAACAAGAAAGTCAGTTTTTATTCCGTTTTCTTAATATTCAGGTTAACAATGTCAGTGGTGCTTTATGACCTACTAGTAATGACCTTGGCGCAGGCAGTCGAGGCTTCACATGTGCGTTGCTTGCTCAGTCAGTATTAATAATTGTTATTAAATTCAAAACATACACTACAATATTTTACTGTGTTTTACATAGTTTGTCATGACGACTATACTGTGCATGTAATAATCACAAACACACTTGGCTGTATGTGGCAGCATTAAGAATACAAGCAATACTAGGAGTACATTCATAATTTTGTCCTCAACTTAAGCGGTTAGTAGAGTAGGTAAGTGTGGTTACCGGAAGTAGCCCTGTATCATAACATTAACCAAGTAATTGGTGTACGGTTCCATTTGTACTGAGTAGCTGCTGATTTTTTTACTGAGTAAATGCTTATATCAAATGATATTACGGCTAATTTGAGATTGCCAGGTTTTGGCATTAACAAATTAATTCTCCAGAGTCTGTCAGATATCACATTAAATGTTCAACCTTTTGCCCTGTGGTGGGTCGGCGCCCCGCCCTGGGTGTCCCCTGCCCTGCGCCCTATGTGCTCTGGGATGGGCTCCAGGCTTCCCCGCGACCCTCACCAGGAACAAGCGGTTAAGAAGATGACTGACTGACTGTTCAACTTTTTATGATCTTTAATGTAGCAACGAGTAGTCAAAGTATATATGTTTAAAATTAATTTAAACAGATTTTTACATTTTTCAATACTTCAACCAAAAATACAAAAAAACATGTCGTAACATGGTCATTATACATCTACATGGTCATTGTACATCTACATGGTCATTGTACATCTACAGCAAGAACACTCAAGAAACATGATTTATTCAAGTTATAGGCATTTGTATCCACAATGATATCTTGAACATTTTCAAATGAACTTTCTAATTGTTTTTGTCAACAAATATGAAGTATTTAAAGTACAACATAGCTAATGCTATGAAATTTTAATTCTAATTTTTCAAGTGTATTTAATAGGCGGCACGGTGGTGTGGTGGTTAGCACTGTCGCCGCGCACCTCCAGGCCTGGGGTTCAATTCCTGCCTTGGGTCT
>JABJVR010000035.1:10727371-10747640 GCA_025773905.1 Chitala chitala
CGCCCTATGTGCTCTGGGATGGGCTCCAGGTTTCCCCGCGACCCTCACCAGGAATAAGCGGTTAAGATAATGGATGGGAGTGTGTTTAATATTACAGTAAAACAGCTTTAAAACAAAATCATTGATAACCATTACTTTTTGCAGTCATGTAAAAAAAAAAAAAGTTCAACATGTTTAAACCGTGCATAAGGAAACAAGGATTTTGTCTAAAATGTGAATTAATTTAGATGTAAATTTTATACTGGTTTATATTCTTTTATTAGTATAATTGTTTATAACTAAAAAAATATCTATTTAAAGCAGACCTTTTGGTAGATACCAACCTTAATTAGTGGTATAATGTAAAATCTGTAATAAGGATGTAATAAATCTGGTATCATACCTTGAAACAATAGTGTTAGTAGCTACAAACAGCAGTTCATATAATAATTTTTTATACAGAACCTTTTTTCACAATTTTCTTTTTTCATTTTAGCAAAATGGTAAAATTACAGTCTGTTTTACCCGATCTGGAAATAGTTTATTTTATACCCAATGTTATCAAAACTACCAATTTTCAGCTTGCACTGATCACACCAATGATGCCGTGGATTGCTATATTGCCCCCTGGTGGCGTGTTATTAAAACTATATTTTGGCGGCAGAGTCGAGTAATCAGGGCCAATTATTGTCAAAAACATGGAAACGCTTGCTGGTTTTTCATTAATCTGTAAAATACAGAGAACAATCCTTCAGCACTGCTTATGAGTGCATCAGCTGCAGCTGCGTGAAGCTCCGCCAGCTTTTCATAGAGAAGCCAATGAATACGGTGGCACCAGGAAACGCTTCAGCACAAAAGACTTGCTCGCATATATGTTTTTTTGCCCATTATGGAGCACCACTTCATTTGCTGCCAGCTGTGCTGTATGTTCTTTTCATAGAACAAATTGTGCCTTCAAGACTTTCATTTAAAAAACAAAACCATGCCTTTAAATTTTACAAAGATCTCCAGTGAATTTGGAGACATCTGTGACTCATTCTCTGGTACTATATGATTAGGACATTCATATAAGTCTAACATATAATTCTCGTCCCTCTTTTAAGTGGGAATGGCATTATGGCACTTTGCATTTTACCCTAGGAAAAAAGAAAAAAGAGAAGAACAGAAAAAACAAAAACGCTCAGCCTTCCCTTTTTCATGGCTGAAGAAAAGTACGCCTTATTGCTTTTCATTGAGACTGAGCGGGCTGGGAATCGACAGGACAGGGATCTGGGGTTTCAACTGTACATACAGTCTTTTCCCTTTAACTTTAGTAATTATATGTGCGCCTGTCAGTGATGTCACAGCAATGGGCTGGACGAGGCATGGTTTTGAGCACCCTGTGTTATCACATACACAGCTCAGCGTCTGCACATGGACGTTATGACCCAAACCTTGTTCCTGACAGAATAAACTATTGTATACACAGCTGACAATAACGCAGCAAGATGGCTATGCAGCAGCTCAGCTATGAGAGTTCTAGGGGGTCAGACAGCAGTAGACACGATAACCAGATCTTGGAAAAATGTGGCATTCTGCACTGAAGAACATAAAGGGCAAAGCAATGATGATATAGCCCCCCTCATGTCACGACGTTGTTTTCTGTTTTTATTATTACTGCAGTTAGCTTCTCGCTGTTGGAGTGCTGTTCTTCATGAGTATTCTTAAGAAAGTGTTAAAAGTCATTGTGACCTGTACACATGTGGGTATATCGAGCAGAACTGAGTGAAAAGGCAGCCCTTTAAAATTTTCAAAACTTCTCAGTGTTTTTTGCAACGGGCATTCGAGATACTGAGCATTTGACACAGGGTGTTATTAATGTGTATGCACCCATTTTCAATTAGAGGCTTTTCTGAACAAAGCGTACACTCAGAAGGAATGAGTACTGCGTGTATGAGCATTAGGCTTTTTTTAACCATGCACCTGTCTGTTGCCTGCAAAACCACAAGAGGAACGTGTCAGACTTGTGTAGGTCTTGAATGATCGTTTGACTTGTTCTAAAGATAGCTGATGGTCTGAGGTAGAGTGTACGCTCTTTGGATAATTTTTGTCATCTGTATCAGACCATGCTACATCACCAGTTGAACTTCCCTTTTAAACGAGGAACAAACAGGGGCTTTTTTTTTTCCTGTTGATTTTTACTTCTCTGATCTCAGTTGCTCTAGACTCAGTTTTTAGCCAGTAGTCTGTGCCAGTTTCTAACTTTGTCAGTAAGTATGAGATCTGGATGCTCATTGGTATGTGCTTTTCCTGTGTTAATACATATGTAGAATATTTATAATTTAGACCATTTTAATCAACATTTCTACCGGATTCCCATGATTTTTAGAATATTATGTAACAGCACAGTTACTGTCTTTACATTTGACTACATTATGAAGATAATATAAGTTTAAAAAGCAGGTATTGGATGGAAATAGTAGTGTTGAGAGAAGGTTTGGTAGTTACATTATTTATATCTAGAAACACATTTTTCAGGTTTTGTCTCACTGTCTGTTATATAAAGTAAAGTGATGCATGTAGTTAACTGCAGCTAGAAGTGAGGAAGTGGATCAAGGTTGAGTATTTCTTTGACAGTGTGTTATTTCAGCCTGCAGACGGAGGTGCAGCAGTGCGTGTCCTTTGAACAAGAGTTGTCTCTTTCAAGTAGAAACTTCAGACAATTGTCTTTTTCTTATTTGTTTATATTTTAATTGTTATTTTACTGATTGGATGCAGAAAAGCTGAAGTTTTCTTGGGAGAGTTCCCTCAGTGCGTGACTTTCAAGGTGCCCGTGCTGTTCTCCAGGCAATGGTTACGGAAACCACCGCAACTCCCCCGGTCTGCTGGTCTCCCCAGGGAACATGAACAAGAGCATGCAGGCCAAGTCACCCCCGCCCATGAACCTGGGCATGAACAACCGCAAGCCCGACCTACGTGTGCTCATCCCACCGGGCGCCAAGAACACCATGCCATCCATAGTGAGTAAAGCTCTGCTTCACCTCCTTCTGCCCCCCTCTTCCCATCCACCTTCACACCCTCCCACCCTTTCTGTCTTGCCCTGCTCCTTTAACCCTCAGCAGTCACCCACGTTACATCTGCTTGCCAGCCTCCTCTCGGTAACAGAGCAGTGGTCACGCCTGAAAAGCACGCAACATCTCCTTTACTTTGGCTAATTGTGATTGGACTGTGTGCATTTGTTGGGCAGTAAATTAATGTAGCTCCTATAATTAGGCCATAGAACACATACACATTTTATCCTCATTACATTTAGCGCACTACAGACACACAAGTCATAGTGTCACTTTCATACTTCATCCTTAAAGCTGCTCGCTTCCGTTCTACAACACATCCGTGATGCTAATTTTAATTTATTAACCCCCCCTCCCCATGCCACCAGTCTGAGGATGTTGATCTGCTGTTGGTAAGTGGGTCTCTCGTTGACTAAAAAAAAAAAAAAATCAACAATAAAAAGAGTCAAGAAGAGGCTTCCCATTTCTCAGATGTTAAACGCTATGGAGAGATTAAGTTGAAAACAGGTCACAGAGTACGGCTAAAATGAAGTCATGATCTGTTGCATGTGCTTCACATCTGGATAACACAGTGAACTTTGACAGAATCAAGGGTGACACCTACTGGCATACTATAGTACATACATAAGGTTTTGTTTGGTTTTTAATATTACCATGATTACGTTTTTTTTTGTTTTGTTTCTTTTTTTTTCCTGACTTCAATTCCTTATTGGAAGTAGGAGCCTTATTTATTCCATCTTAGAAAAAATCATTTATATGTCATAAAATTTACAGCATGTGTGCCCACTGCCACAACAAAAGACCCTTTTCTTACTGCTGATCCTGTTACCTAGGAGACCATGCTTTAAGGGTTACTATAGCGACAGCAAGTCCTCTGAAGGTTTGTAAATGATGGGGTTGGCAGTTCAGTGATGCTGAATGTGGAATGATTAATTTAAAAAAATCTATTTGATTTTTATTGCATCTGAAAAAAAGACATTTTCTTGTTGGCTTAATTTATGATCATATACATGTTCCTGTTTTCTTTCTTTTTTTTAAATCACAGAACCAGAGAATAAATAACTCACAGTCAGCACAATCATTGGCTACTCCAGTGGTTTCTGTAGCAACACCAACTCTACCAGGCCAAGGAATGGGAGGATATCCCTCATCAGTGTCCACCACATATGGTACTGGTAGGTACTAAACTTTATACTCTGTACACAAAGAATGCTTTGCTGCCATGATGCCTGGCGTGGGCTTTTCATATTTTGTCACTAAAGTAAATAAAGCCATAGTTGTTTGCTTAGTCATAATAATATTTGAATAGCCTGAAACCTCACTAATCCTGCAACTATGCTAGTCAGCTATTATTATTGCAAGTATAAATAAAGTATTTATGATTGTTAACAAGATGCAGATCAAATAAAATAACTGTATCTGATATACAATGCAAGTTTTACTTTTATATACTTATATATTTACTTTTATTATTCGGTTTTCTTATGTTTTCTTTAGCCCATTGTCAAAACATCACATTATAATTTATGTATACATTCCACTTAAATAATTCAACTAAACTTATTTAACTTATTTGCAGTTACATTGCTAACACGTAAATTCAATTTAACTTTTGAAACGTTTCCCGTAGTTGACATCAAGTGTAGTGCACTTTAAAAACAGAGGGTGGTGCTATAGTGCAGCTTCTTTGTAGAACGACAAACCTATCTAAATGGAATCCCAAGTGACACTAGAATTTAAAGACATGTAATTGTGAGGAAAGACAAAAAGTAGTAAAGAGTACGTGAAAAAATACGTAGTCTTACGTGAAAATAAGTGTGTTGTTCCTTTTTTTTCCAGAATACTCCCTAAGCAGTGCAGACTTAACTTCGCTGTCAGGCTTCAACAGTGCCAGCGCCTTGCATCTGGGCTCTATGACCGGGTGGCAGCAACAACACCTGCAGAACATGCAGCATTCAGCCCTCAGTCAGTTAGGGTGAGTATGGGCTGCTGAGAAACCTTCATATACCCAGAAAGTTTTTTAGTACAATTTTTAACAAGGGATCATGACAGGACCATAGTCAGTTCACATATGTGCTTTAAAGCTTTGTTTAAATAACTTTAACATCAACAGGTAAAAAAAGAGCTAAAATCAATCAGGGGTCTGACACTTATTCTATGGCTACATTGTGTATGCATTCCCTTTGTGGAGTTATTTAAATTTATAGCATTGTGTAAATCTCAGAACAATGATAATGGCTTTTTGCACACAACTCAGCTCAAAACACAGTTGAGTTACTTCCCTTGGGACCTTTTATTTTTACAACAAAACCAAGCACCCTTATTTACTTTAAAATGGTAGAGGCTTTTGTGTAAATTTAAATTCTTTATTTCAGGATTAAAATGTGCAGTTGGTGTGACTACATGTAACTTTTTTTGCTTTCTAAATGATCACCATTAACATGTTTTCATATTAAATTGCCATGTTGTATAGTAATACAGACTATTACCTTTAGTTCACATTTGTTGGTTAGAATTAAAGATTTTCCCAGTAAAAAGCTAAGGGATGAAACACTGTATCTTTAAGTTATAATGTAACAGCACTTCAAATCACAGCATTTGGGTTTGGTTCAGTGAAATTCAGTGAACTAGAGAGGCATGAATCTATAAATACTTGTATATAAGTGACCATGTATCTGTGCGTGTGGAATTCTGCACTGAATATGTAATGAGGTGTGCGTGTGTGTGTGTGTGCGCGTGCGTGCGGGAGAGCGTGTGCGCGCGCAAGTGAGTCGGACTGTGGGACGTTGTTTTTCCTCACCCTATAACCGGGTTTCCTTTCCTCCTACAGAAATTGCACTAGCACTCACTTATGTCAGAGTTCAAATCTCTCCCTGCCCCCTGCTCAAAGCCTGCACATCAAGTCCGAACCTGTTTCTCCTCCTAGAGATCGCATCAGCGGTACCCCAGTGGGGTACCCACCGCAGCAGCCCCAGTCGCGGCAGGACTCGGGCCGCTCGCCCGTCGACAGCCTCAGCAGCTGCAGCAGCTCACACGAGGGCAGCGACCGCGAGGAACACAGGAACGAGTTCCATTCGCCCCTGGGACTGGTGCGCCCCGCCCTGGATGAGCGGGAGAGCCCCTCCGTGAAGCGGGTGCGCCTGTCTGAGGGCTGGGCCACATGATTCAGTCCCCGCCCACTCCACCCGCGCCACGCGCGTGTGTTATCGCTCTCCCGGTTAGGAGCAGTGCCCCAATCACCCCTTTTTTAAATTTCACTTTAATATGTTATTCTTTTTTTGGCAGAGTGTGTGTGCTATATATGTATTAAAGTATATATAAATGGTCAGGGTGCCTGAAGTTTATAGTGAGATATGAGAAGAGAGAATCAGAGAGTGAGAAAGGGCTGGGCAGGTTATCCTAGGGAAATTATGCACCACTTATTGCTGTGTGTGCATATATATATATATATATATATATATATATATATATATATATATTTAAGTCAGGTACTCATGTTTTGTAAATGTACTTACAACTTGCCTCAGTGAATACAACAAAATTTATTAAATTAAACCATAAGAGAACAGACTAGCATCTGAGTTGTACCAGTAATACATGTACAGGTTAGGTTTTATCAATTCCTTCTCTTTCTTTTGCTGTACTCCCTTGCAAAATGTAAGTTATGAGAGATGATGTCATGTTGCAGGTTCAACGTATTTATGTAAATAAAGTTATTGGGACAGGGGGTTGCAGTTGCAAGAGTTTTCAAAAGATTTACAAATAAAAAGAATGCTGTTATGCAACATTTGAAGGATTGTACAGGTAAACCTGCAGACCCGTGTAAAAGATAAAGCATATATGTTACCCTTAAAGTATGGTGAGTGATAACACCAGGATTTATAAGCAAGTGGACCATACTTCATAAGCTGTGTTAGTTTAATAAAAAACAAACTGGGGTCTTGCATAAAATTTTAGGGTATAAAAATATGTAAAATACATTTGCTTATATTTTCATATGAAATGAATGAAATGCAAAGCTTTTGTGGCTTTTTATAGTTTATGTAAGTAAGCCAGGGTATGTTTCTAATAGCTTTGCCAATATTGAAAGAGGCAAACACAAGAATTAAAGATGAAAACGGGCCTTTTAACCCAAAGCCATGAAAACACATACTGAAACCCCATGTTTTCATGAATTCTCTTTGTGGACACTTTTCTTTCATTATGTATTCTGATTATAAAAATATTATTAAGAATCTAATAATCTGTGAAAATTAACATTGTGTGTGTGCGTGTGTATGTGTGTGTATATATAAACAATTATAACAAATGTTTTATCTTACTTACATATGTGCAGCTGCACATATTACCTGTCTTTTTTTCCTCTTTTTTTTCAGAAAAGCAACAGAATATTTAGTTAATGTAAAGACACAGTTTGGAATGATTGGCCCATATCTTTATTTTCTACGTGGGAAAACATATACCTCTTTACATATAATTTAATTTCTTAATTGAAAACACAGTGTAGCTGTACATGTCTGAATTATACCCAAGTGGTACAAGTTTTGTTAAATGCCCAGGAAAACAGGCAACATTGTAATGTAAAAACAGTATTAAAACTCTTTTTTGTCAGTTTTTAAATTAAAATTTTGTACTATATATATATATATATATATATATACCATATATATGGTGATTGGTCTATTTTGCTCTATATTTAACATGATAATGAAGACCTAAAAGTGTTTGACCGTCCACTGGGTGGTCTCTGTTTTATGTCCATCTCAGTGGGACTTGAATTGAAGGTAAATAAAGCACGAAACATTAAAGGTGGCTGTTACAGAAGAAGCACAATCGTATAGCCCAGGCAGATCACTTTTTTCTATTTAACAAAGTGTCACTTTTTGCCTCATACATTTGAATGATCTATAATTCAAATGTGTATCGCTATAGTATTTCTATGTGCAGTTAATATAAGATTGCAAGATTATTGCAATGTACATGTGTTTAAGTGCAAGGGGCAGAGCCCCCAGAGACAGGTTTCTTCTTTTATTGTTTTTTTTTTATCTGAAACTAGTCAACCATGAAACCAGACAGGTATTAGGTGAAAGTTTTAAAGTAAAACCAAAGCCAGTGGCATTTTAATGCTGTTATTATGAACATAAATTTTGTATACATTTATATGAAATGAACCTGATCTAAAAGTAACAAAAGTTTGTACAGGTAAATGTGTGTGTGTGTTGTGCATTACAATATTGAATCCATTACATATCCAATTTTTATCTGTCCAGTTTACAAATAAAGAAATCTCAAAAGTAACAGACTAACCTGCATTTGCGTAAGAAAATTTTGAATTTTGCTGTTCAACAGTGAGCTAGCCATGCTGTAGCCGAAAAATTGTTGTTGACTTTTGAGATAACTACCCAGTGGTCTGCATTTATAATTACTTCATTCAGTGTCATGAAGTCCAGCTTTGTATTTAGCCATAAATTGTACAAAATCAGTACGCAGTGTTTTATGAAGAATTTCAGAGCAATGACAGCAGCACAAACTGACAGACAGGAATTGAAGTTAACTTCTAACATGTTTTTGAGTGTAACCATGTTTCTGCCCTTGCCTCTTCCCTTCTGTTGCTAACAAATCAAGACAAAATTGTTGTGTCTGCTTTGTAATTTTCTGTTACATTTTGGATGATAATTTAGATCAGTGGGATACTTGTTTTACCTGTAGGGTGCTTCAAAAGGTATGGATAACAGCTTTTCATGTTTTTTTTAACCAAAGACATTGAAGAATTATTTTTCAGTGGTTTGGGGGAATGTGGGCTAAGGCACTGTTGTTGTTGTTGTTTTTTTTTCTGTCTTTCTTTCGTTTTAATTCTTACTGTTACACTGTTGCCGAGTAGTTACTTACTTTTGTTCTGTAAGTTACTGGTACCTCAGAGAGACCCATCCAGTACCTCAGATAACCTACGAATGAGTCTGTTTGGAGACAGAAGGTATAAGGTCACCCAATGCATGTATAAAAGAGTGTAAAATGACATCGTTCTGATCTGATTTAGATTGTATAATCGAAACAGGACACTCTGGCTCTTCAATATGGTTTGCTGTTTTCTTTTTTTCTGAACAAGCTGTTTCCTTTAAGAAAAAAAAAGAATAATAAAATACACAAAAAATTCTAGTAACAAATGTAGCTTGTATAAAACTAAAATGGGGAACGTTTAAAGTAAATAAAAGGTTCACAGCGGCATAAGCTGGACTTTGTCGCCACTTGAAGACAAGGTGTTATTAAATTAAACCACATCTCTGTATCTCAAGGGACTTCTTTCATCTGTCTGTAGTGACAATAATGGGAATTAAATAAAGTTTCTCCTGCTGGGAAAAAAAGGTATTTGTATTTTGCAGAGAATTCAGTAAAGTTACTGGCTTTCTTAGTTACCATATGTTTACGTGAGATTTATTTGTGTCGGCTTCTTGATTTTTTGTGGCTTGATTTCTAGTACATTAAAACGCAGCATTAAAATTACAACACACCTTTGTCCTAGATATTGTATTAACTAATAATTTTTTATATTGAATGTTTGTATTGTTTTTATTTTATGTATCTATTTCTATGATCTGTGAGTTTGCATATTAACACCTTCATGCTGGCTGTGTCAGGCTACCTTCCCACACTTTGGATAAGGTTAATACCAGTTAGAGAGACCACTTGAGAATAGCCTAGCACTAACACACGCATAATATAGCGGTAAAGGTATCACAGATAAAAATGGCATTGAAAAGCCTACTACTATACAAATACGGACTAAATATTTGAGTGGCAACCAGGAAGACATTACTGAAATGTACTAAGAGCTGCTGCTATATGCAAGAAAAGTTTCTTTCCTTTTTTAATGAAACATATTTAGTTATCATAGCCCTTATTTTAAAAACACCAACACTAATAGCAAATTTTGATTTAAAGCTGTTGTTAAGGTAAGTCTGTCACAACCAAAATTAATCACAGAACGTAATTTCCTCCTGCACTTAGGTATAAGACCATAAAAAAAACACATGCACATCTCAGCTTTCCTCACAAAACCAGACAGTTTGTATACTGTATGCAAGCCATATAAGGAAGCAGAGGACTTAACAAAGCTTTTCTACTATAAGCTCCGTATCATTGTAACTATGACTTAAAGGTATCTATCTATGTATCTATCTCTTTTTTTTTTACAGAAATTGATTGTAAATTAACAACACGTTTATGAACTATTAAAGTCACTTTCTTGTAATTTACAACATCTAGGCATGTCTTTGATGCAAGCAGCACTCAGACTTGTCTCCGTAGACAGATTTTTGCCTGGAGTCTGCTTTTAGCAGGTCTGCAGGCTGTGCAGCATATGTACTCAGGCCCTCGATCTCAGGCTTGGCTTGCGGAGGACCACACAGCTTGACTCAGCCACACAGGGTGACCCCACAAAGATAGGGCAGCAGTAGGGCTATTTTACATGTTTGACATTAGCTTGCTTGAAGACCACCCAGGGATCACAGCACGTGTGGCCTGGTTCAGCAGCCCAGATGAGCGGGGTGATGGGGATGCAGGAACCACACGTGCTCTTAGCTGTGAATGCTGAAGTGCTTATTAGCTGCAGTTACAACACCTTCAACATTTTCATTGCACAGGCTTGCAGAGGACAACAAATAGAGAGTCATGAAGTTTAAAGACTTCGATAATGAAGATTCCACTGCTTTGCCATGTGACAGATTCAAGGTTCCTCTCCTGGCTTATTTCCTAATTCAGTGTTTACAGAAGTAGTTAGGAAACTACCCTGGCTGTATGCCCCAGCTTTACATTTGAGGGTTTGTCTAACCATGTTATTATCCCCACAAAAGTAACACGGTGTGGCCTTCAGAATTGCAGGTTTGATTCCAGTGCTGAGCTTTGTGTGTCTGTCTCAGGCCTTACTGCCCATACATGTACGGATTTCTACTCTGGTTTTCTTCCTCAGTTCAAAAACATGACATGCAGGTGAGCTGATTACTATACATTTCCACTAACATAATACTGTGTTTGTAAGTCACAACCCTCCATCCAAGTTCTCCCATAGTCAAAAGATATGTGGATTAGGTAAACTTTGGACTCCAAATTGCACTTAACACATGTGCATTGGTGTTTGTGTGTGTGTGTGTGTGTGTGTGTGTGTGTGTTTGTGTGTGCGTGTGCACATGTGCTCTGCAATGGGTGATGTATTAAACATATTACTTTATTCCTTCCCTCATTCATCGAATTACAGTTTTTCCATGGTTGTTTACACACTAATGCTGAATTCATAAATGCAGTCAGCAAAACCTTATTTCAGTGTGGTTTAATGTGACAGTAAGAAGAAAAACATTTATCTAAACAATAAGCACATTTTCAGAAGCTGCACACTAATATCAAATCCATCTAAACCTTTTTATATCTCAAAAAGTTAATACAATTTTCCTTTTTAGGCACAACTGGCATTAGGGAAAATAATTGTGCGCATATGAAAAACACTGCCAATAAAATTGCTAAGAACATCTAACCAATTAGGGCAGCACGATGGCGTGGTGATTAGCACTGTCACCTCTCACCTCTGGGCCCAGGGCTTGATTCCTGAATTGGGTCTATGTGCTTGGAGTTTGCATGTTTTCCTGTGCTTGGTGGGTTTTCTCCAGGTTTTCTGGATTCCTCCAAAAGTCTGAAGGCATGCAGGTTAGGTTGATTGGCATTTGCACATTGCCCATAGTGTTTTATTGTATATGTGCGTCTGTCTTGTGGTGGGTTGGCGCCTCGCCCAGGATGTCCCCTGCCCTGCACCCTGTGCATCCCGCGACCCTGAATTGGATACAGCAGTATAGTGAATGAATAGATATAATCAATTAAATAAACCCCGTCATCACAAGTCAGACAACAGTGAATTTAATAATTCAATCTATGACCTGAAAATCAGAGCCTATAAAAAGGATACAAGTTAACATTCTAGTATGAATACAAAAGTAGTGGCAATGTTATCCCACAACACTGAAGACAAGCATGGAGAAAAAATAACAATAACACACTCATGAGATTCTTTCTGCAAGGGAAATCAAATATTGTTTGGAAAATTCTTCCCAACACTGTTGCAGAAGTTCCCACAAATGTGCTGCAGTTGTAGGTTGTTTTGCTTTCACCCTTCTGTCGAGTTCATCCCAAACCAGCTTGATGAGGTTTAAGTCTAGGGATTGTGCTGGCCATTCCATGATTTGAAACCTACTGTCTTGTTCTTTTCTTCTAAGGTAATTCTGAACGCCAGGAGGTATGTTTTGGACCATTATCTTGCTGTAGAATTAACCCCTGACCAACTAGGCATATACCAATGGTATTGCATAATATTGCAAAATGCTTTGGTAGTACTTTTGATTTAGGGTGCCATTCACTCTGTGCAAATCACATTATGGATCCAGACCATCACGCTTACTCCTTCATGTTTGACAGTTGGTGTCACACACCAAGAAACCATCCTTTCACCTACTCAACAGTGTGAAAAAAAAACCCTGTCTGATAAACTGAAGATCTCAAATTTTGATTTGTTCGTCCATCAGATCATCTTCCAATCTTCAATAGTCAACTGACAGTGCTTCATAGCCCAGGACAGCCCCTTTTTCTTATTTTGCCATCTTAGCAATGGTTTTCTTACTGCCAGTCAATCAGTCAAACCTGCAGTCTTCTCTTCACAGTTGAAACTGAGACTTGCTTACTTTGATCAGTGTTAAGCTGTGGTTGAAGCTGTTTTCCTGTGAGCCGCCTGTCACACAAGCTGTTGATTCTCCAAAACTTGTCTTCTTAGTCTGTTGTGGCTTTGAGTCTCCCAGACCTTTTCCTGTCAGAGTTTCCTCCAGTTTCCAAGTACCTTTTGATGGTGTAGGAAACTTTAGTCACTGATACCTTGGTTTTCTTTGCAATTTCTTTAAAGGAAAGACCTATACTTTTAAAGGTTATAATGGTCTGTCTGTCTTCTTTTGTTAATTGCCTTTGTATTGCTGTTTTGAGAGAAATATTCTACTTCCTACAGTACAATGCTGTTCAAATACTGCTTAAAAGGGTGTAGCAACACAGTCTGCTCCAACACTGCTTTTGCACAGGGCTTGTAAGTAGTCATAAGTTGGGATACGTGTAGGAATTGTTAGCACAAACTTTCATGGCTTAATTAACTTACATTGCTACAGAACAGCTGTGAGTTGTTATCCCTTTACCTTTTCCCTGGAAAAGGCCTTTTTGTATAACACTGAAATGTACATTATTTTTCAGTTTTTGTTAACCTAAACCTTTTTTTTACCATTGACAATTTACTGCTTTGTACCATTTCAGGTTATTCACCGGACTTGAACTACTTACATTTCAATAAAAACTGGAAACATGCAGGTGTTCTAAAACTTTTGACTGGTCGAGTATATGCAATCTAAGAATGTTATCATAATCATGTCGTTAATTAACTACACTTGTGTATACACTGATCAGCCATAACATTATGACCTATCTCTCATATTAAGTAGGTCCTCCTTTTGCCACCAAAATAGCCCTGACGGATTGAGGCATGGATTCCACTACACCTCTAAAGGTATGCTGTGGTATCTGGCACCAAACCATCAGTAACAGATCCTGTACATCCTGTGTGTTGTGAAGTGGGGGCTCTGTGGATCTGATTTGTTTTTCAAGCACATCCCAGAGACACTTGATTGGAATGAGATATGGAGAATTTGGAGGCCAAAGCAACACCACAAACTCTTTGTTGTATTCCTCAAACCATTCTTGAACCATTTTTTTTCTGTTGGACAGGGCGCATTATCCTGCTGAAAGAGGTCACTGCAATTAGGGAATACCGGGTTCTGTGAAGGGGTGTACTTGGTCAGTAACAATGTTTAAGTACGTGGTACATGTCAAAGTAACATATACATGAATGGCAGAACTCAAGGTTTCCCATCAGAACATTGCCCAAAGTATCACAATGCCTCCACCAACTTGACTTCTTCCCATATTGCATTCTGGTGCCATCTCTTCACCAGGTAAGCGACACACATGTACACAGCCATCCAAATGATGTAAAAGAAATTGGACTGCTGTTTTATGATTGTATAGGGTGTTAGGCAAGAAATCTAAAAGCCATAATCAGACATTCAAATATAAGCTTTATTTATTACAATTCCTTTTCAAAATACATTCCTGGTACACCAAATCATAAATACTCTAATGCTGGAATGCTGGCATACGGTAAAGATGACAGGTAAAGTAACTCCGCCCATTTGGAATGTAGGACCACATGGTCTTTTGAATTCTCAATTTGGTTTTACTTTCTCAGAGATAGATCTCTGTAATCCAGGTTAGGTAATACAGTACCATAAATCAGAAAATATTGACTGCATTCTGAAAAGCAGGCCTCAAAGAAAATATTAACAGTAGTTTGCTTGCTTTACCTTACATTGAAATAGTAAAATGGTGTCCAAGGCCAAAGCTGCATGAAGTATATCTAGGAGCTTATGCCTGGAGACAGGTCAAATGCAGACATATTCTTTGCTTTCTGAATCGTTATACTATAATATTCCTACAAATGTTTAAGTAGGAATGACAGTGGCCATGTGTAACATAGTGATTGTATGTAGGAATCCTTCATAAGCACCTAGAAAATGGAATTACATGAAAATAATACACCTGTTATGAAAAACTGAGAAAGATGGGAAAAGCTCTGTTTGACAGATGGAATGTGTAGGCTCTAGGCACAGACAAAACACACACCAGCATACGTGTTACTTTCCATTTGCTACATTAGCCAGGCTACATTAGCCTTGAGTGCCAGATAGACTTACAATATTCCAATATTGCTGCCTTCATTGATGTAGGCACTTTATTTTATTTCAATATTTTCGTCATATACAACTATTAAATTTGTTATATTCGTAAAACAGAAGTTTGCTGCTTAACTTTAAATTTGTACCTGAACATAATTACTGAATATTCTTTTCGATGTTAATAATAATAATAATAATAATAATAATAATAATAATAAAAACATCAATCAACTTATTGGTTTTGCTGGCAATGCTTACAATTATAATATTAATCAGTTATTATTATAATTAATAAAGTTTTTGTTCAGATTTCATTGACTTTTAAGTACCGTTAGCATAACTTTTTAGCAATTTAAAAATATCAAATATTAAAGAAAGGGCGGAAATGTTTTCAGATTGTCTTCCAGAAAATTTTTATTTAAGACACACAGTGCTTAGTTAACATCGTTAAGTAGTTTGATTAATACAGCATCAGCCTCTAAAGCTTTTTTAATGACGTCAGAAACATGTAATTTTTCGATATATAAACAATTGTACTCTTTTCCTGTTACAATTATTACACAACAATTTCATACACGATACATAATACATAAAGTCTATTATACTTTAATGTCTACACTGACCCGGTTTCACATTCACACAAGGTACACCGCTGACAAACTCTTTTGTCCCTAAACGCGGTATATTTATTTGTAGTGTGATGAGAACGTCTGATAATATCAAGTGCGTCATTAATTTACCTCTAGAGGTTGGAAACAGCAGTTAGAGGTGGTACTGCTTCATTAACCAAAATTAAACGACCTGCAAAAAAGACGCAATGGCTCCCAAAAGTTTCAACACAAACACACACACACACACACACACACACACACACACACACACACACACACACACACACACACACACACACACACAAAATCTCTCTGTCTCGCTTGCTCTGTTTGTTAAATAGCCTTTTGTCGAACAATTAAATGACTAATTAGTGCAATAAAGTTTTTTTCGATAAAAACATTTATTTTCTGTATTATTTTGTATATTTTTATTCATGCATTGTCCATGTATTCGTAAACAACAGTATTCTCAAAAACACGTATTATTATTATTATTATTATTATTATCCGCTCTATCGATGCTTACAAATAAAGGCCAACAAGTGTGATGATTGTTTCCAGCAACAACAGTGCATAACTCGTAATAAATTACTTCTCCTGGTTATAATTTCTCCAGAGATGTAGCCGTTATCTCTCACTGACATGTTAGGGAGTTCCAGTGCTTTTAATGAATTATTGTTTGGAATGAACAGGCTAAGTAAATGTAAAGCAGCATTTCCAGTTCATATTTGTATATAAATAAAGTATACTGTTTCGGTACTATTATAGTGCAATATCAAATGTTCTTATTATGTGGATCACTCATTCCGAATCTGTTGCTGTTTTCATTGCGAAAATAGTAGGCACCTGACATAAATGCATTTCAGTTTTTAAAGCGTTTAAATTATGTTAATCCTTTATTATAACTACCGTTCGAAGGTACCGTCAGTGTCCCTGACTGGGCTAAAGCAAGTTAGATTATTTTATTTTATATAAATTAACATAGTGACAAGGTGAAAAGTGAAACCGCTATATCACTATGGCTTTAATGTTGAATTAACCAGTAGGTTACAAAATGTTATAGTTAGGCATTATACACTTTAAAGTCAACAAAGTTATAAATAATAAAGACAACAGCATACGCACGCGAGCACACGTACACAGCCGTACAGACAGACAGACAAAAAGATAAACAGAAACAGAGATACGACCCAGGGATCACAGAACACGGTTACCGTTGTTTGTCGAAAAAAAAAACGCGTTTCCAGTAAATTTCATTTATCAGAAGTTATTCCTGAGATTTTAATCTCTACAGTCAAATAGCACTATCATTTATAACAAAACTATTGAAATAAAAAACGGTGTATTTTTAAACAGTTTTTAAAAACTTTTGCATTTTCATTGTTTCAGATTGTACCTTATTGTAAAAAAATAATAATAATAATAAAAAACACACCTGAAAGCTTCACAATAAATTAACGTTTCCGAGTTTAAGTTTTTATATTTGGCTGGAAAGTGTTGTTAACGTTAAGCGATCATTCCGTTTGCATGACCAACAAATTAATCCATAAAAACCACGTAATGTCTTAAGGGAAGGTGTAGTCTCAAGGGCCTAGAAACTGGTAAATGTTTTCAAATACGTCTACGTGTAGTCATCGAAAGTGTCGTGACTTGTCTGATGGGATAAAAAAAAATTGTGCGGTACAGCTTTTCTTACGTCATTTGAAGAATGATTCTTCCAGTAAATTGAGAAAATTAGTGAAAATTGACAATTCACTTAAAATGGCCAGCATTTATTATTATTATTATTATTATTATTATTATTATTATTATTATTATTATTGTTCTTAATCTGTAAAGAATTGCCACTACGTTTATGACAATATTACAAGTTATTTGGACAGGGAATAGGGATGTTTCATGATAGTGTATATATGTTGACTTGATTACTAAAGTTAATGAATGTATGATGTGTAACGACTTTAGTATTAGAACTCCTGCACACTGCAGAGGTTTAGCCAAAAGTGTACAATAGAACCTAAAGTCATCCAAACTATACGCAACCTAATTTCACATAGAAACATACACACGGTTTATCGCCTACATTGCACATTTCACATATAAGGTGCCGCATGTATAATGAAAAACATTCTTGACATAAATACCAAATTAAATATAAAGATGTTTTAAATATTTTAACAACGTCGCGCTAACATTAGTTGTCTTATCGCTACAAACAACAGATTGCACACATTTTGCCCAATAAAGGTAGCGCATTGCGGAAAAACTGTTGTTCATCTGTGATCGCTAGGTGTCACCATCTACATCTATTTTGAAAGCATGTCCTTACCAGCTGTATGTCAAGCGATGTAGGTTATAAATGTTTGAAAAAATATATGCGACAAACGCATCTAATGGTCTCTTGTTTCTGGTATGAGCACGACCTAGCCTAGAAATTTACGTAGTTTTCAAGCTAAGGAATCCTTATGATAGTCAATGAACCGTAAATTGTCACTAGAGATAGTACATTTCATTTTTGGCTCTTCAACTCTTCAACGTAACCTATTTTTTTAAAGGGGGATTATACAGTTCTCTAACTGAAAATATTGAAGGTTTGAGGAATGACAGAAAGTTTAATGCGTCACCAGATCACTTGAAAATTTTACTTATCAGTAACATGAGACAGTTACCTAGTATGTGTTACATTTGGAAAAATGCGAGACAAAGCATATTTTGCAAACTGCGAATGTTTTGTGACGTGAAGTCTCATTTGCAGCATAAATGTGTACAACATCAAAACGCATACAAATACTTAAGCATATGCTCTATTAGCAGCGTTAGTTATAATAATAATAGCAGACACAAAATAATAATAATAATAATAATCAAGCGTCAACCAACTGGTACCTTACAGTGAATTTATTTCAGTTAACTGGGAAAGCGATGGTGTGCATTACGGAAGAAATTGTTTAATGGCTATACAGACGTTAAACAACTACAATAGAAAACACTGATTAATTTAGATTTTACAAGAAAATTACTAAAATCTAAGAAAACAAATAAACCCGTCCAAATAACTGTCCCATAATTCTGGAAAACTAAGATTTTATTTTATTTTTGTATACATATTGACTAATTTCTTTATATAACAATATATCCGTTATAGCTACAAATTACACCGGTAGTAACGGCAACAAATTCCTTTGCACACTTTGGACAAATATTTAAACTCGGGCGATTTATTTTCCCTCAAAATTTTTGAACATTATTACAATTACTGTTGTCATTACCCAGTTACGCTTAGAAGAAATTTTCATAGGCTACGTGTAGGGAGAGAGAGTAAAGGAATGAACTTGGCATTGTATGTGTACTTAGTGATAATTTTTTGTCGCTAAAAGGGAAATTCCTGTTGAATGAATAGGATGAAACGTAAATGCAATAAGTAATAATAAGACGGTAATAAACACCGATACATATTTTATCGATTAATAGTTACAGAATCATACACACGTACAATAATGCAAATTGGCATGATTAGAGTTCAATCTGTCAATTACAAAGGTAAACTAACAAATGTATAGGAAAAGAGACCACCTGTCAAGTTTTTAAATGTTAAATATAATTGTAAGAAAGTAATAAAAATGCAGAACAATCCTTTTGGCAATAAAAATTTTAGACGCAAGGCGATAAAGCAAAGCAAATTGCCTACTTTAGACTTTTCTGTACCCTACAACGATAGTGCTAACAAAACAGGACTACTTTAAAATTTACATAAAAATAATACGTAAAATACAACTCAATTCATAAACATGTACAGCTAAAAGAAATATTGTGATTCAAACTATTTTAATAAACCTTAATTTACTCATCTGTTAACAGTAAAACAACGGCAAAACTAATAATAATAATAATAATAATAATAATAATACACACTCCGTAACCAACTGTATCGGGTTTGAGAGAACGGCGCGGCATAACAGACGTCTCATTATGCACGGACAATATTCCCGGCAGGAATCACGGCTTCTTCATTACATTGTCCCAGATTCATACGACACACCGCACATCTATTGCTTAATAGAACAAGCACTCAAAATTTAAATATTTCAGTATTGCGATGAAATAAAATATGGTGTTCATATCCGGTATATGCAATTTCTGCGGCTACTGGGAGAAAGACTGTGTAAGCAGAGATTTGCATATTTTGATGCACTAATTTCCTTGATGTATTTAAATATGGCTGTGCGTAGGAGCCATGCATGTCTACGTCACTGGACGTGACCTCACTGTAAAAACTGAACTTGAATCCAATCGAGTCCAATGAATATGCCTGTAGCAGTAATTGAAAATGGGTCGAGAACATTGTAAAACGTTTAAAAGTTCACAATTATATTTATGCAGATAAATACTACATAGTGACAAAAGACTGACAAAAGGACAGCAGAAAATAGTGTACATACCAGGAAATACCTTTATATAAAATAATAGTACAATAAGATACAGAGTTATTGGATTAGAGGTAACTTCTCGTTCATGTCTTACATTTGCCCAGGTATATTTATAGCACAAATATATCAGTAGACTTTTTAATCAATAATTAACCACGTTATACAGAAGTGCGCCTTTTAACTCAGTACACTTAGCGCCTGTCTGTAGGACCGTCTATTTCATGCACTGTTTGTGTTGAAATAGTACTGCATAAAAGTAACCTGTGAACAAGACGTGAAATTCTCCAAAAGTTTTTTTAATACGCATAGTGTCATTTCATTAATAAAAAATAAACATATAATTAAAATTATATGAAGAGGTGGTTAAGGGAAGTTTTTTTATTTTTTAAAAATATTAT
>JABJVR010000035.1:10747740-10761107 GCA_025773905.1 Chitala chitala
TGTGTGTGTGTGTACGGTTAGGTGTAAACGGAAAATAATGAAAAATGTCATATATTTTTCAAATTCGTCATGTCTGTCAACACAAAATGAAGAAGAGGTTGGAGAAAATTCCTTGTATCTATCACCCCATAACTTGAGGTGGATGGACGACAATGGATGAACAATGGATCTTCAGTTTATATCCAACAAAAGAACAGGGAACCTCTTTAAAATTTCAGAGCACGTCCGGTTCCACATGGAGGGATAGTCCTATAATTCGGCCGACCCCAAAAACTTGTAGATACTCCAGCTCAATTGTTCATTTTAGCATTTTGTGACGAGGACAAAAACGTTTGGGGAAAGTTTTTGTCTCGGCCTCCTTCTCTCACCCCGCCCCCGTCTCTCTTTTCCCTGCATCATGTGGTTGGAATATGCTTCTCTGTGACTCAGAGCCGCTAAACAAGTGTAATGGTTTGAGTATTAGCGGCAATTTTAAATGAAAGGTTGGCGAACGGTGTCTGGATATTTCGCGGAGTAAGATCCACGCGAACGCTTAAGTACTTGTTTTTCGGGATGCACCGTGATTGTTAAAAACCACGTCCAATTTAACTTTACAAACACTTTGGAAAATGTAAGTACTCTTCCCCTCAGTTGCTCCTTCTTGCCGTTTCTATGTCGTGATACTATGCCACCCACCACAAAGATGTGTAACGTAATGATCACAGCATATCTCTTGTCATATATAAGTATATACCTGTCGTATATAGCACCTCTACGCAGCGTAATTGCCTTTTTAAGGAATACCTTTACAATAACGCGATTTAATATTTACCATATTTATTTACAATTTTACCTGTATATTACTCTGTGGGTGTATTTTACTGTAATTGGTACTTCAGGCCCTGTAGTATTTCAGATATGGGTCTCAATAGGCCGAATATTGTGACCGAACAGCTTACAGCACAGTCTGTTCTAACAAATCATGCCTAGTATGAATTCCACATTATATGATTTCTTTTGGCTTTCATAAATGTGTATTAGACATGTAATTAATTGAAATGGGAATCGAACGCATTCGTTTCTTTAAATGGGAAAGCTAATTTGAACTCGTGGGAACTGAAATTATAAATGCGCGCTTAGCAAACATTTTACTTGTCATCTTGAGAGAATTCACTTCCCACATTCAACATTCCAAGTCATTCATCGGACATAACGACAGTACCTCTTGTATAGTTAACTACAGCCATGTTGTTATTTTCGTTATTTTATAGACGAAATGAATGTAAGACATAACAAAGCAGTTCACTGACTGCTGTGTATAACTGCACACTGGTAAACATAGTTTTAAAATTATAATATTAACAGTAAAAGTAATATTGGCCCGTTTGTTCCAATTCATTAACATGCGTGTTCATTAAAGACTGATATTTAGGGATGCTTTGCACTACTTTTTTCAACATGCCATTTAATGACAACACGTGTCCAACAAACCCAATAGTATAAATGCGACTGTCAAATGTTAGTCATTTATAGTTTTTATTGCTCGTCTACATTGGTGCATATTTAATAGCTCGGTGCACATATAACAGTTTTTATCAATAAAACTATATCTGTCGAATCATTTTATATGTGATATTGTTCATTTACATTCTTGCATGCTGATCTCGACCTGAAATCAATTAAAACAATGGTGTAACTAGCGAAGCCTGTCCATTTCCATTTGTGCTGTAAATAGCATATTTACACATGTAATAGTTACATGTTATGTGAACAGAATCCTTGGGGTTGGCATGCAAATGTTCATTCAAAGCTTCCAAGATTTGGTTGAATGTCAAATCACATGCATCAACGATATGGTTTCTCATATAGTCGACATTCGTTTCTTGTGGAATATTAATTCACTTCAATTACGATATGCGCTTACAAGGGATGTAGTTTGAATTCGATCATGAATCTACAGCCTACCATAGAAGCAACAATGGGGAAAAGAATCTTTCTGGGAGCATTCGCTTAATTAACTGCTAGTAAATTGCACACACCTTCACTTTTCAGTTGTGTACTTCGGAATACTGCCGCTCATGTTAACGTTTGAAAAAAAAGTTACGTTTTGTATTTTTACCAAATTACATAGTTATGCAAATCTATAAAAGTCAGATGCTGAAACAACAGGTCACCTTGTAGAATACTACTGAGCCCAACAAATATATTCAGGACTGTACTTTTTTAATTTATTTATTACTTTTATTTCATTATTTACTTTATTTTGATTGACTGTACTGAATGTGTCACAGCATTATATTGGTAAGTACCGGTAATAAGTACTAGCGTTTGGGTATTGGTTAACATAATTAAGGATAAGAACTGTATCATTAGGACACACAGTAGTCGTACCTGGAAGGCATGGAAAGCTGGAGACTGCAACATTATAATGCTGTAACACTATTACGTCTTGTTTTTTTCCTCCCTGGGGTTAAGCAATAGTTTGTCCAACTCTTTTATAGATTTACGTTTCAGCGTCACTAAAATTACAACCCGTCACAAAACACACACACACACACACACACACACACACACACAACGGTGTTACTGACCAACTACGTTCGGCAATTTTTACGCGCAAGCTCTTCTCGCGCACCTTGCGTTTGCCTTGCATTACACGGACGAGGATTATTATATGTAGGTTGCCATAAATGTTTAGGTCATGTTCAGTTACATGGTCGTAGTGATTTTATTACAGGTACAAGGCTGTTTTACTAACAAAAAGCTAAAATTGCCTACTTTTGCTTACAATGTTTACGTATACAAATGACAAGATCTTAAAATCTTATTGCTAATACACAGTGGGCTATTCTGTCAGCGTGTACGTGAACAAGCAGCAAGAATCATGCGGCACTGGGTACCTGTAAAATGTTGCAGATACCGTACATGGACGTAAATAAGATCGTAAATCATTACAGCAGAACAAACAAATTGTCAATGTCATAATACATCGACTTACAGTACTATTCTTTCTGGTTTTACCAACATAAATACCCGATTCCATGCCACGGCAAAACGTCTCGTGTTTGAGCTCTGCCTGCTAGAATAAAATTCAGACAGGCATGCTGCGCAGTCAGCTCCGAAACGCTTTATCCATCCTCCGAGGGATTCTCTTGACATTCTGGATATTAAAACGCTCCTTAAAAGAAACAAAATGAATATTTTCAGGCCACGGACTGTAATTTTTCTTTTTCTTTTTTCCTCTTTGGCTTATATAATGATTGAGGGACAATAATTACTCCAGTACGATTGGTAATGGCGGGAGGAGAATACCGTTCCCTCCTGCATATAAATATAAACGTGTATTTGAGATATCTAATGACATCATCATTACCTTATACTCCCGCGGTTCGAGACCTTTGACCTCATCGGGTTGGTCCAGATTTTGGCACTGCAAATCTCCCTCCCCCTTTTTCAGTGATGGCCCTTTTTTCCTTCTCTCAGACCGTTGGCAGCGGCAAGCCAGCAGGACGGCATCTTCGTCCTCCCAGCGCTCTTAGCTCTGTGAGACTAAGGGTGTATTTCTCTCCGATCCACACCGTTCTTTATTTGCTACCAGTCTACTTTCATTTGGCTAAATGATATCTGCGTAATTTCAAACGATCCCGCTTTGATTCTTGTTCCGTTCTTGTACTTTTTTCTGGAACCGGATTTTTTCATAAAACCTATTGGCTGCCTGTACAGGATATTGCTGATGGCACGACGATTTAAGAGAGGCAAAGGAACCTTTTGTGACTGATGCAATTTACAATGCAAATACGGGCCTCTACAAGGATTAATTCACATTATTCTACAGTTTCGCACATCATCTCATTATTAATGATTAACATGCCAATATTAAATATTCTTCGGAATGATACGTCCTACTTTTGGAATTATGTTCTTTTAGGGATTATTGGGTTCTGGGAATTGGGGAGGGGAGAAGAGGGAGTTTAAACTTTATGCCAAACTTTAAGTGGAAGTGGCCCTAAAGGTGGGATATTTAAATATTTTTGGAGAATGTGTATTTTCTCTACTTTGGCTTTAACGATTACAGACCACTTGGGCAAATTGACATTCTAAAATGGAACTACAACCATTATCGCAGTGATTCATAACTTTTGCGAGGAATACCGCTGAAGGACGGGAAGTGAGTTGTTATCTTTGGTTATCTAGCTGTATGAGTGTATTGGTCTTCATAAAGCTAGATAACCGAAAGTAAAAACTGCTTCCAGGATCATCGTGAATGCTGAAAGGATGATAAAAACCATGAAAGAAGCATTTGTTAGAGCTGGCTGACTTCAGTGTTTCAAAAGACAACTTCCACAACTGGTAAAAATTATTAACGCTGTGCCACTTGTTCTGAAAAAGTGCTACTGTAAACTGTGTGTGACTGACAGGTTTTTTTGGATTGCAGAAAGATTCGGGCCTATTATTATTATTATTATTATTATTATTATTATTATTATTATTATTATGCCGTCGCAAGACTTGTGCAGGTAGTGAAATGCGTTTTTATTTCAATTTGCGATTTTATTGAAATATAGTGTCTGCCCACAACGGACATACATATTAGTGTTTTCTTGGTAAACTTTAATTAAGCTGATCGCTAAAGACAACATAAGTGTTTTGTGTAAGTATATTTGTAACTATGCAATAAAAATGTCAATTCAAATACTGAAAGGTACGTCTTTCCGAAACAAAATAACGAAGTAAAAAATAAATAAATAAATAAAACGTGTTGAGCGTAATACAGAAGATATAATTCTCAGTTGACGGAGAGTATCAAATGTACCTTCTACTAAGCTCATAGTGTCGACATTGAGACTGACAATTACCGAAGAACCCACGTGCGCGCCTCCCCATTTTTAGGCATGATCGGGTCTGTCCAGGAAACGGCACTGGCATCCCAAACTGAAATAATTAGGACGTATATAGACCTGACAAACTGGAGAAGGGATGGGGAGTGGGGAGTCCGGGTTCGGCCTTGCTTAATTGATTTCGTTAAACGGAGTGTAGGAGATGTGAACGGCTGGACGCTCCCATTCCCACGCTCGAGGGCAAGTGGCAATGCTATGCTCATAGCGAATATGACAGACAGCGCTGTCAGAGCTGGGGGGTGGGGGCGACATGGGGTCATTAAAAAACATCAAGTGCACCAGACTCATCTGCATGACTTAAGAAAGTGGGGACGTTCTCTCATCCTTGACACTTCTCGAGTTGAAATGTTTTTTTTTTTTTTTTAATGTGTGGCCAATAGTAACAGAATAGCAACTTAACACAATAAAATGTATTTTAACAATAGCATATGCCTCGCCGAGAAAGCAATGCGGCAAATACATAGACAGAATTTAATAAACTTGAACGTTTCCCCTCAACGCACGTCATCTGGCTGTCTTTGAACTTGAGAAGGGATTCACATTAGTGGTTCAACGTAATAAAACGTTAAAGGACTTACAACGATAACATGTTTTAAGAAACTTTAAATTATTTAAAAGTAACGGTTACGGTTAGGGCTTATAAAAGAGTATGCATGTATGAATTTATTTTTTGTGTGTTTTGTGTGTGTATACTTGTACAGTACATTGTAATATGTGTATCTATACAAATATTTTAATAGTGACATTTTAAGTGTGTGTGTGTGTGTGTGTGTGTGTTTGTGTGAATGCGCAGAAGGGAGGATATTTAACCTGTTTATGACAAGGAAACACGTGCCAGGCCCTAGTAGACAGTAGCGTGGAGGGCGTGACGTTGTTCTCACGCTAATAGCGTTGGAAACAACGGTTTACTTTACTGATGGTTGCCTTGTTGACTACGCAGTGGGTAGTTAATTACACCTGTTATGTATCGAAATCAAAATTTACAAGTCACTTCCGGATGTAGAAAGTTAAAAGTTATTTGGCTTTGTTCTGTCTTTTGTCTGTAAGTCATAGATCTATAAATAATCATTTCACAGATATCTCCTCTAGATGGTTCATATATTTCATATTGGTTTATTCGGTACGTTAATTACAATATTGGTAAATCCTTTTTGTGTTTTTGTTGTTGTGGTTTTACGTATAATTGACAAATATTCATAATATGTTAAGCCTTTTGCTCTTACATTAGTCTATATGTTTCTCAAGGATGTATGCAAAAGTAGAAACTTTATCCCAGCCTTTGCTCATACTGGTGAGAAGGCTTCAAGTCCAGTGTTAAAAGCATCAGAATTTAACACCACCTGGGAGAAAAGGTCCCTCGCCGGCTTTCTCACACCGTCAGACAAAACTGGTGTCTCTTTTTTCAAGCTCTTGTGTAAGCTGTCGTACAATGCCAAGTCATTATACATTTGCCGAGAGAAAATTTGAGAACACAATATGGGTAAGCAGTGAATGACCACGTTCCATTGTGCTCGCTTAAGTCGATTGAAATCTTCGTCGCGAGAGTATGAATGGCGGCATTGTTTTCACGACCGAGGCTGCACTAAATGTCAGTCTGGTGTAAAGAAAACCTTTAAAGTCTGCAAATAACTCACAAAATCTCAATTCTTATATTTCTCAGTAAAGGAATATCATTGCAGTTGCTCGGGATGAAAAGGGACCCCTGTACTTTTTGTTGGAAGTTGAGTAAGTTTCTTAAACAGAAGGATCTGAAATGTGTATACCTTTTCCTTCTTCTCATACTGAATACAAAAATCGTATAAATGTACGAATTTGTGTTGCAAGCTGTACTGATAAAATCGTTGAAACTAAGCGAGAATGAAGCAGGGATCGTGTATCGATTTATAGTAACATAAAACATTTTTGAAATTGTAGTTTTCAGTTTTCTAAAAGGTGTTATCAAAAGCTGCAATTACAGTCCACATCACGATGTATTTACGGATCTCAATGTGCAGTCAAGAAATGTAGCATTCGCAGTGACTATGCACATTTCAGTTTAGTTGTAGTTGGCTGATATTATTTTATAAAATGACAGAGTTAAACATTGAGAATGTTTTTTTTTATTTATTTATTTCTCCTATTTGCAGTTCAACACAGCTAAGTTTTGCATATAGCAGAATTATGAAATAGTGCCTACTTTATTGGGCTATCGTTTTCTAAATGATGCTATATCCGTAGTTTAGTAACAACCTGGTGGGCGGTGTTTTTGCTGTGTTTTGAGTATTGCACTAAAATGGTGATTGTGACATATTTGCAATATGATGCAGCCATTGTTGTCACGTGATTTGTGTAGAAACAAGAAGTGTAGACCATGTAGTCGACAACGTTTGCTTTTTATTCATGAGCTGAGCAATGTTCATCACTAAGGGCCGTTCGTTATGTCACGTGCAGTGCTGTTTTTACACTGTTTAAGCCATTACATTATTTACTTTAGAAATTACTTCTTGGCCAATCCCACATTATACCTCAATTGGGCAAATTCTTAAAATGAATAATGAAATAAATAAATAAACGTATATGTATTTTAAAATATAATTTAAAATTGGCTTTCATTATAAAAAGGGTTTTACGTTAAGGTGCATTTTCTTTGGCAGTGATTGATTTAATACCAAAATTCATGCATTGTAATGATATATAAAAGAGCTGAGCCCATCATAGTTAATCATGAGCTGTCTAGCCTCAGAACTGTTCAAAATTTGGTATTCAGTTTTTGACTATTATAACAGCAATGAGGAAGCATAGTATACAGATTGTAATTTAAAAATTGTTGTACCTTAGAGTTTCACATTTTATAATAATAATAATAATAATAATTATTATTATTATTATTATTATTATCTATTTTAATGAGCCCACACCTTGCCTTTAAAACTATTTCTTTGGTGGAAGCTGTGGTACATATTGGGACGGGACCTCTAGGCAGTTCTGATTTCTAAGTCTATGCTGTTGTTTAAGAAGAGAGTTATTTTGGCACGTTGCATGAAAAGTCTTACTGGTGTAGAAGCAGTGCTGTTTTGGGGGAAAATATAGCATATGTACCATAATCATATTATAATGTTTTCTGTCATATGCAGGACATTCTAACAACATCAGTCAAATACACATATATTTTTTCTGGGTCATAGTTTAAGGGACAAACTGTCAAAGAGCACAAATAAAGACATAAGTAATTGTGTGTATACCTTGCTGAAAAATCTGATTGTACAGAATATACTAATATGCAGACCAAAACCCTGGAAACATAAAGGTCTGCTAGCAAATTAAAGCTTTGTTCAATCTAAAGTCTTTCTGCTTGATGAATGATTAGAACAGACTATTTTAATTGGGTATAGATACTTAATTTTTTTTAACAGTATCTAAACTTGAGCAAACGTTAACTAGTGAATAGCATGCTAACTAAAAACATACATTTACAACTTTTAGACATTTCAATTAAATGCATTTGTTAAGCAAGCAGCCACTGATGTGAATTTCGATACCCACCTTGTCTGCTCCATTGTGCACAGAGGGCTTTTTCTCTGATTGGTGTTGCCATGGCAACAGGGGATGAGCTCACAGTGTGCTAGCTTGCATCAGCAGCGCTGGAGTAGGTTAGGTTCTTGGTGTATAAGTAATTGCCTGAAGCACACAGTCCAGTTCTTAACTGGTGTTGTGCAACAGGATACAATTTTCCCATACAGCACATCTATTCATTTAATTCAGCCATTGATATTGAAATCTAAAATACGTTTTGTATCAGATGTTATGTTTTACAAATATGGTTGTGTTTAAGTATAGTTTTTAAAATAGTTCCATTACATGCAACATTATAAAACCTAGACTCTAAGTCTGTAAGTATGATAAAATATAATTTTTAAATTGTGATGCCTGCAATGTTAGTTACTCCCTAACCTAATTGTAAAAGTATTGTGGCACATCAAAGTTAATTTAATCCAAAACTATTTATTACTTCTAGAAACAGTATGACTTCTTTGAGCACAAATGATGTGCATATGAATGTTTTTGAAAACACAGAACTTTTGAACTCTACTGTTTATCTGAAGTATCTAGATTTGATATTTCCCAATGAAAAGTTTAAGAAAAGATTATTTAGAAAATTTTCAGACAATATAATGATGTGATGAAAGAGAGTCTCAGTTGACTCCAGAGCATCAGTGCTGTACTGTGTTTCATTCTGCCACACCTGTCTTTTCAGGGGTTTTTGTCATGTTTCCAGGGTGCAGTTTTAGCAGAAATATGAATGTCATGTCCTCAGAGTATTTTTAATTAAAGATTTAGCTAGTATTATTGGCAGCATACTGTTAGCTGAAGCTAAAACCAGTAGAGTTATTTCTACACTACTAATTATTTGACCTAGATTTTCAAAGAATCACAGGCCTAAACACAGTTATTTTATCAGAAAATAAGAACAGTTACCAGTAAAAGGAAATTACTTATAATCTACTACTACTGTAACTGCTGTCCTTCAGGTCCATTGTCAAAGGCACTCTTATATGGTTAATCAACAGCTTCAGTGCTAACTTTAAATAGGGCTACTTTGACATGTAGTTCAAAGGAAAGTGGTTAGAATGAGTTGTTTCATTGTTGCTTCTCTGGTTGTGAGATACCACTCATTTTTTAATATACCCTTTGTTTACAATCACTGTTTAATTTCAAAGCTGAACCTCTTTTCCTGTTGTGATAAACTTTAAGCTATGAAAAAAGGTTTCAGGAGTGTTCACTTTTATGCTAAGCTAACTATTACAAGAGACTGAAAAACCATGACAACAATGCATTTGACACCATGTGTCCCCTTCACATAATTATTTGATCATGAACGGGCAAATGTCTAAACCAGAATTGCATTTAGAAATGTACCAGTTAATTTTAGTTTCAAGTTCAAAATGCACACTTGCTATGCTGAATGTCTTTTTTTCTCCATTAAAATACATAGGTAATATAAAGTCATGAATAATTAATTACAGTACAAGACATGTCTGTTTGACTACCATGCTATCATTTTCACTTGATGCACTTTATCTAAATATCCATAAGAAAAATATTACATAAAAAACCCGGAATACATAAAATGGAATAAGCTAAATAATAATGCCCCAATGTATAATTTATTTCTGATGATTATACACATTTATATCATATGAGCAGAAGACAGGTGTTAGAATGATGTTTGTTTGGTGTGTATGGACTGGCAGCCTGAACATTTTATACTTGCACGGTTTATCACAGTACTTTTATACAGAGTTTACCAGGATCTGTATTTGTTTAGTATGGCAGGCTAGCGGGTCTAAATTTTACACCTTGCTGACAAGGTTGCCCCATAATGAACAGTTAATATCCCCAGATTAAAATATTTTTGTCAACTTGGCTACTTCTCTAGCTATCACCTACAGGTCAACAAATAATTTCTTCAATTGATAAAAATAGATGCTACATGTGTGAGCATAGAGTGAATCCCGTGGTATCACTTAAAAAATAATGGAATGCAGAATTCCAACAATTTCAGGCAATGACGTCATCATTAACATAACATTAGATGCAGGAAATAAAGAGTTCATGTGTACCAAATGTGTAAGTACATTGCTATTTTACTTCATGTTGAGGAAAAGGGGCTGATCAAATGAAAAGACATAATGAGTTTGAAAAGGAAGATTAAACATGAGCTCTTAAGACACCCATTCACCTTAATGTTGTCGAGACAAGAAGGAAGCGTGAGGCTATGCTCAGGGAGGTAGCATTTCTGTTAAGGTGCCACCATCTTAAGGCTTTGGCAACACTGAATGCGAAGGCATAGACCTAAAATGTCTGCCTGCATACGCTTGCCTGGTTTGCATGTGTCAGTAAACAATGAGTCGGCGAGCTGTGAAAAGCAATTATTTAATTAGCCCCACCACTGCACAAGCACAGCAAGGAGCACATTTGCATGCATAATTCCCTCTATTACTGTTATGTGTGCGTTTTTGCTTGTGGCATCGTTTGCTAGGCTTTCTCGAAACCTGTGCGTATTACCTTTGTCATACGATGGTTAATAAGCAATTGGTTGAGCACGTATGGGGCTGATGGTGTCAGCATCAGTTGGTGCTCTTATATAAGTTATTCTGCTACACAAATGGCATGCCGTATGCAAGATATGCAAGACGCTTACACAGAGACGCGCTTTGGAAAAGGGTTGAATCTGAATACTTCTGCAGGTCTGCTACTTCCAACTCTGCATTTGTGTTGAACAGAAGTGATGTTATATTGCTAGGGAGCAGATGATGAGTGTATTTATGTTAAATGGACATTATGTTATGATAAATTTGCTGTACAGAAATGTAACATGTTTGTGCGAAAAGTGCTGTAAGAATTCATTGTGTAGGTGCCTAGCTGGAATACATCTCAAATTTGTTTTTGTTTATTTATAAACAAATTTGTTTATTGCCTGAATCTCACAATACAGTTTAAAATCAAACCAAAGAGGTTTGCTTGAACAACCACTGAAGAAACCCTCATGGACGTTTTGAAAACCACATGAATCTGCATTGACTTTGAGGTTGTGTTAAGGATAAGGTCACAGTCAGGATAATTTAATAGGGTGTGTTTTTAATTGTCAGAAAAGCTTTATTATTTTAGTTTTTTTTTTCAAAGTAACTTACTGTGTGTGGACCAGCCTGCTTTAAATGTATAGTTTTATTTTGACCTTTAGACATTTTTTTTTTTTTTTTGCAGATGAGCCAAAATTGGAACAGGTACATAAAATGACTATAAAAGAGTATGCGATTTTATTTTGGAAATTCTAAATTTAAAAGTTCTTTGTAGTTTTATTTTGCTAGTCATTCAGGTAAAAGAATTTACAGTTCACAGAATTTAAATGTTATTTAAGTTAACTGCTAGTATTTATCTTTGGCAAATACACTTTTAATTTGGGACTGATCACACATTGTGTCAGCGTGTCTGAAATCCTGTGCTCTTCTTTCTGTGCACCATGGAATGGACATACATACTGTTTTTAAAAATGAAATAAATGGAACTGAAAATGCAAGTGAGCAGAAGACAAAGTGTCCGTTTAATTCACGTAAGTGTACAATTGCGCTTTGAAGAACGGTGAACAATACTTAGATCAGGACCCCATCCCAGACCAGTCTTTGTGAAACTACATGTGTGCACATGTTTATATATGTTATGCAACCTCATGTTTCGCCTGAAATGTTTTGAGCATTTACAATTGTTTACCCGTTGCAGCGTGAGCAAAGGAGAGAGTAAGACAGCACAGAGAAATGGTGCTACTGAAAACACAGGATAAAACACTTTGCAGGTTTTTTGCTAGGTGAGAGTTTCTACTGCACTGAGCAACACAGGCTTCTGAGACAGGAAGTATGGAACCTTAATTATCATTTAATATGTCTGAGGTATCATCACTTGTCACACATTAACTGATGGTGCCTGAACTCAGAGCTGAGACAGGTAGTGTAACAGTTATGTTGTAAAACTCTTAGATCTTGCATATGGAAGTATGACACTGCAGTGAAGTACTACTGCGGGGAATTAATTTTAGCACATCGTACCTATACGGTAATCACCATTGCATTTTGCTGTACATATTGTGTATTGCATATGCACACCTGCTTCTGTTTGAATGTCGAGAAACGATAATATCTTAGGAGTTCTAAAATTATGTTCCAATGAAATCCCAGTCATAATTTTTCATTGATTTATATGCAGGACCGAGTTGAAGTGTTTTCAGGTGTGTTGGCATGTGTGGCTATGTCTTTCAGCCCAAAACTCAAACACTGTGTGTGGTGAACTCCATACACTCCACGGCAAGAGTGCTGTTGTGCTTAAAGCCAATCGTTGGGGGAACATGTACAACAAAGCCAGCGTTCACAAGGGACTTGTGGGAGATGTGATGAAACAAGCCGCACAGGGAGGGGTTCTGGCGGTGGGGGTAAATGTGAGGGCTGTCCTCTTTAAAGTCCTTAGCGCACCCTGATACAGGCACTGCAGGGCCATGTTAATGACAAAACATTTGCATGCAGGTAAGCAGATGTGCCACCTTTGCAGTCAGAGGCTGCTCTTGTCTCCTGTGACATCTCGTGACATCATGGCATGCCTGCTTTCTCTCTGAACGCACCCTGTGAATGCATTGTGAAATTTGCTCCTGTCCTGACTTTAATGTTTTTGAGGCTTTAAAAAAGACACCCCCACATCGGCCTGCCTCCCCTTCTTTTCCATCTGTATATTGCTGTGTATTTCAGACCACCGTGTCTTGTAATTGCTTTCAGTGCGACCCATGATGTTACAAAGGCTGTCGTTCACCTTCATACTGTTTACATGGAATGCTGCTTAACTAGTACCTCTAAAGAATGTATACTGTCACACTACCATTCACTAATGTTTTTCCTATACCTGCTAAATTCATTACATTGAATGTTGCAGTTTTTTGTTTTTATGGTCAAAAATTCAAATTGCTGCAAA
>JABJVR010000035.1:10765977-10780225 GCA_025773905.1 Chitala chitala
CCCCCCCCCCCCCCCCCCCCCCCCCCCCCCCCCCCCCCCCCCCCCCCCCCCCCGCGAACGCGGTCCCAATGAGAGATGACGCATATTGAAAACTATATTAAATTACCCTGATTAACAATTTAGCCACGAAGAGGGATGCTGTGGAGGATCTCTATAGGCAGACCTAGGGCCTATTCATTCTGGGAACTCCGGGGTCAAAAGGTTCCCCAAGTTCACAGGCTCTGGGCCTTTGTTATGCTAACGCACAATCTCAAATCAGCTGCCTAGTGGAGTGTGAAACAGAAATGATTCCTTGAGAACTTTCAGTAAGTTGTCATCCTGTGTCCCCCAAACACTGTGTTGCTGCTAGCTCTCCAGTCTGAATTTTTTTTTTTTCATGTAGATGGGGGTTGGGGGTAGGAGCCAAAACAAAACAAACTTGGTGGCAATGAATGGCTTTTCCCGCTCTGACTGTCCAGCCCATTGACTCCCTCCGCATTTTTAATTCAGCAGCAGCCTCAAGAAAGCCTACTTTTTACTGTGAACCAGACTGCTTCCTGGTTGATTAAGTGTTTTGAATTACCTTCTGGTAAGCTGCATGCCATATGTATACATGTTTAAAACTGTGAATGTCAGAGAAAAACGTTAAGCACTATTCAGATGTAAAACTGAAATATTAACGGTTGTATACATTTAAACATTTTTGCAGAAAAAATCTTTTATGTCCTTTGTGTAATAAACTGAGTTTCACAGGCATAATAAATGAACCGTGCATTCCTGATACCTGGTATTTCAATATAAAATACGATAATTACTGAAAATGTGCATTTCTTCTCAGTTATTTTGCTCCCGTTTACTCATTACTAAAACCAATAGCAGCATTATTAAAACCAATATCAAAAACAATGTGCGATATCGTATTTAGTTGATAACGCACGGAAGTCTTTATTACTCAGCAAATTATGCCACCGGCAACATCATAATCGTAGTATATATTTAGACACAAAACAAAGTGAAATATCCCTTACAAACCTTTGTGTAGCGAAATTTTAAAAGGTATCGTGTAAACGTACAGTTGTACAATAATGAAGGAAAAAAACTAAAGGGTCAGTCTGCTTGCCTTAAAACAAAGCTTACTCAGGCCAGACCCAAGACAGATTTAAGGTGTCTTTTTGATCATGCTTTATTCTGACAAGCATGAAATGATCAATCTCGTGAAATGAAAAGCGCACCCAACATATCAAATTCATCAGATAACAAATTACAAATACTGTCATAACGATTAAAGGGACGTTAAGGACAAATTCAAATAAACGGCAAGTCTATCTAAAGTCACAGGGGAGAGGTAATCAATACAAGTTAACAAGCCAGTGTTGATAAGATAACATGCGCGGTGGGTCAAATGTCAAACACCGGTCAAACACTTTTAACCCCAAGGGTCACAGTCTCTAACACTGAAACATACGCTTTCATTAAATGGCTAAACATCCACAAAGCAAACGGCTCGTTACATGAACAAAAAAAAAAAATAAATGAATAAATAAATAAATAAAATTAAGCTATAGGCCGAACTAACAAAAATTGTATTCGAGAGACGAAACGTTACATATTTATGCTGAAGGGATTTTCTTATTCCAGCAATAGCATGAAAGTGTCCCTGACACAATTAAAATGAGTTTAGTTATTTAATTAAGAATGTGCCACCAACAGTTCCGCTCAAATGTTACAGTAATGATTAGATACAAATTATTTTATATTCACAGAACAATAAAGGTAATAGTTCGATCACGTGATTAAATTTAACTGAACACATGCGATCATACAAAACGGACCAAATAGACTATTGTGCTAATGAGACATCCAAATAAAAACAGTTTGTTAGCTCAATAATTACATAATCGAGAGTAGTACACAGTAACTGCATGTTACAATTTATCTGAAAGGAGATAATTTTTCGGAGATTTACAGTACGTATTGTCCAAAGTATTGGGGAAAATGTTTCGAAAGGGGTCAGTACCTGATTCTTTCATATAAATAAAAACTTATTGTATTATGCATTTATGCTATCCTTGCGCTGTGCTAAATGTTACATTTAACCGGTAGTCAATAAAATCTGCAAACTTAAACCCTATATGTGGTCTTCTGTCGCCCAGCAACAATCCATAATGACGTGTAATTTTTTTATTTATAGATAATTTTGACTTCTGTTTAAGTTACTATGTCAGAAAATCAAGGAAATTGTAATAATAAACACAACACAAAATTCTCGTTTAAAATTTCAATGCCGCAATAAACAAGTATTAACTATCAGAACAAGCTGCTTCCAGTAATTAACAAATGTACACTTTTGGCATGTCTGTAGCATACTTTCAATAAGGATAATTCAAAAGTCAATGTAAAACAAGTTCTTGTTATAACAATCTCTACCTTACTTAAAGTACTTGGTCTTACTTGCAAAATAAATAAATAAATAATGAAGCTCTGATTCAACATAATTTGGAATGTGCGTTGAATGAAGAAAAAAATATATATATATATGTATATATTGGGAGCTATAAACAAATGAAGAGAGAAGAATAGAGACACTCCAGATGTCTTTTCTCCTCCCCATTCATTAGGTTTGTGCTTCGCTGAAACCACAGGTTATGGCACGAGGGCTGGAGAGGTGCATCAGAACAGAAGAGATCTCAGCAGGGATCAGGCTGTCTCAAAGGGCCCACAAAGCCTCCAGCTCAGGCTTTGACCAGCCCTTCTTGGCTTTCTGCTAAAGACAATGAAAGTGCCAGCAGAATGCCACATTGTTCCATAACGCACAGCTTTTTAAATGCTCCCTCTGTATTGATGTTGGACAGGTTTGTGAAAAAAGTGATGAATCATATCTGACTTCAGACCTTCTGCCAGGTGAGCAGGACAAAAACACTCATGTGGCCCATTAGATCAAAATAAAGACCGAAAAAAAAAACAATAAAAATACCCCCTCTTTCAACGTAATATCTAAACTGATAGAAAAAGTATATATGGTTTTATTGGTGCTGAAAAACACACATAGCAAATTACATTTGGGCAAGGAGAATGTCTTACTCCATCAACATTAACAATGAGGGACAAAGTAGCCTCAATTGCTTTTATTTTTAGCACTGTACTAAAGAAGTAAATTGAGCACATATGTACATATTTAGACTCAAATACCAAAACAGATTAACTTAAAGGAATAATAAAATTATTTTCACCAAAAAAGGCTTGTATACTATTATACTATATACAGTACATATGCGTACCTCATGTTTTCATATTCATTCAACATCCACTGTTAGTAATGAAGCGTAAAACAATGGTCTTACAATAAATAATTAAAATGATAGGTGAGGAAAAATACACCTCCATCATTTTAAGTACAGGACAATACAATGAACCTCAGACTCATCAATCATGTTTCAATACAACAATTACAAACTATCCCAGTTATGAACTGAAGAGGAAACTATTACTCTTTTGTCTACAGGCCACAAGTGTTCATGTGTAAATAACATGAACGCCTGATATGATAAATCAGATAAAATGGTAGGTGCTTTATCTATCAGATATCTTAGTATCAACTCTTGAAACACATAAAGAAGTGCTGTTGCAACAACAAAGCAGTATGCAATGACCCCTGTTCACAACACGGTGTACTCTTCGGTATCTGTTACATTAAAATGTGAATGCGACCATTGTGCTATTTTGTGCACAAAACACTGAAGTAATAAAAACATTACTACAAGAGAGTACAAGGCAAAATTATTTTATATTTATAAAATATGTGATTAACTGTATACCTCATATAATTGTCATTGGAATTATGTAACTTGCACAGTCGTGTATGATTATTGAAACTACAACAACAACAACAACAACAACAACAATAATAATAATAATAATAATAATAATAATAATAAAATCCACGCTAGAAGGGAAGCCAAACAGTTAACATAGTCACGTGAATACTTACCTCAATATAAGGGTCCTACTTTTTTTGTTTATCGGAAATGCCTAAAATGAGTAGGAGTAAGACATTTCAGAAATAAACTTCACGAATGTTAATACAATTCATGGGCGCCAATATTATTATAACGCGTAGGTAAAAACTGGTCTCACTTATGTGCAAGTGTAAAATTTAATTTCTTTAACACGTTCTGTTCCTCGGTTTGTGGTCAGGCACATTCACAGTCATCACTAGAGGGACTTTCACGTTTTCCTGCTGGTGTAGGATGTTGCAAGCTCTGAAAACTAAGATGAAGTGATGTGGGTTTTGATTGTCGTATAACATTCGAACACATTCAGTATTTAGTCTTATTTAAATATCACGAAGTATTTGAATTGTTGGCATTTGGTTTAACAGACGGTTTTAGTGTCCTTTTATACTGATGTAAGCATGTGGTGTTTAACGTAGTATAGCGAAAGGAAATGATCCGTTGTCCTGAAGACGCAGTTCGCCTAGTGCGTGCAGCGTTTTCTAACGGTGTGTTAGGTTTATATTGTAAATAAGTGACTGTTTCTTTTCACGATACAGTATATCCCAGCTTTAGCTGGTTGTGATGGCCACTAATTCACCCCCATTGTGTGTTATATTAAGAAGAAACTACATGTTACATAGTCGTGTGGTGAAATGACTTCATTTTTCAGCCTGTATCAAGGGTGGCCAGCCACCGTCCAGATGAGCCTCAGTGCTGCAGGTTTTTGCTTCAGACAATTTCTGCTTTTGATTGAATCGTAGTTTCAGTTAAATATTGACTTTTTTTGTATAATTACTGTGTCAGTCCAGTAATTCTCAAGAAGCTTTATTCATTTTAAGAATTTTAAAAGCATGACAAACACTAATGTTGTTTCATCCTTTGACATTTTTAACAGATGTGTTATATTTTAATCCATTTCTTGTCATTATATCTCAAGTCACTGCGTAAGCATTTTGTTATTCACACTTGTTTTTGCTATTTGTTAATTGTTACAATTCAAATTGAATTAATAATGTTTGAATTAAACACCATGCTGAATTATCTACATTTTCTGCTGTAATTTTGCAGTTTGAGAGACATCATAATGTGCGTTTTATAATTGTCACCAATAATATAGCACAAGAGTCTAACTTTTTTCTTTGTAACTCAATAATTTTAAACAGCTCAGCACAGACAAATTATCATGGAGAATGAGGATAAATGATGTAATTGATATTTAACTGAGATAGTGGTCCAATAAAAGTGACTGAACTGGCTGAAAGAAAAACCCGCACCCACCGAGGCTCTCCAGCACCGTGGTCGGCCGTCTCTGGCCTATATATTAACATCGCTCATTTCTGACACCAAAGAGATCTCCGATCGGCACTTTTCATTAACAGAAATAAAGTATATCGACCATTTTTTGTCACCCATGTCACTTTGCGTTTTCTTTCTGTAGTACACCAGGCTAAAGCATAATATAATGAATCATATTCAATGTTGTCAGAATTTTAACATATTTATAATACCCAATTGTTTTTCATGCTTTCTCGCTTCAAGACCAAGTAAGATGAATTATACAGAAGGACATGTAAGCAAAATAGGGCAATGCCTAGCAAAAGTATTAATAGTGCCACACTTTTTATTGAATACAGGAAGAACAACATGACACATACTCTTCTTTATATTCTGATAGTTTAAAGTTAACATGATTTTTTGGTTGCCTTTTTTGCGTTTGACTTTACAGTATAGGCAGTTAACTTTGTGATGTTTGTATTTTAGCAATATGAATATTGTATAATTCACGATTCAGCTAGCAGAAAACACTGTGCTGCCTCTTATATTGAGACTCTGAAGTAGTTATTAATCTTTACGAACTTCTTAAATTAGCTAGTAGACTGAATATTTTGAGGTAAATGGGGAAAAGAAGTCCTAGAAAGCATTTAATGATGACTTGTACTCTCCACAATATTTTATAGCCTCTGGTCCATTTCCTCTTGTAGTCTCACATCCTGTTCAAAGTACATGGATAATATTGACAAGCCTCTGAAAAATACTCTGTTCTCATTTTAAAGGTAGCTGCTTTTGAGTGCATTGTGATATTGATCCAATATGCACAGTACCAGATGTTAGTTCACTATAAAAAAAAACTCACTCAAAAGTCAATGGAGTTGTATGTATTGTGAATGTATATCAGAGCATTGTTAGAACATTTGAATTAACAGGGTAGATTTAAAATGAAAATTCCAAAGCTTTGAAAACCGCCTGCATTGTTTCAGGAACTCCTGTACACTTAGCCTAAATGTTATGAGTCTTAATTAAAGGAAATCTGAAATGTGTACTTGACAAGTTGTGGAAAATTAACTTTTGTACAACTGGTAAACAGTTTATACTGTCAGTCCTTTATCAGTAAAATAAGGCTAGTAAAATCAGATTCATTCATTGGAATGATGTCCATGGATCAGGGTTTGCAAGGACTTACCCATGTTCCACATGATTTTGCTGAGATAGTTGTTTTTTTTTGTCACCAATGTTTTTATTACCTCAGTAAAATGTACATATGTACATATGTTTTTTTTTTTTTCCCAAACAGTAAATGCTATTTTGTTTCAGTTAATTTTACTCACTACTGTTACCTTTCTTTACCTGTGATGACATCACCGCTAACTTCAATGAAGGTAGTTGTGACTTTATGAAGAGGATTGAAGCACAGTGATTGGACTCACATGGGTGGTGGTTATCTCTCACACTCTCCTGCCGGCTTCATTTTGCCCCTGCTTGGTTGGAGTTGTAGGAACGGAGTGAGATAAGCGTACTCATGCTGGTTTAATTTCCCCAACCTTGGGAGGTGCTCACACAGTACCCCCCCCCTTCCTGAACACCACAAAAACGACAGAACATGCCAATAAAGTGGCCCCAACATTTGTCTTATAACTTCAGCTTTTTGCCTTTAGCCACAAATTTGTTTTCTTGTAAACTCCAAAGAAGTATGCTTTAAGCACCACTTTACAGTTTTTCTGTACTACATTGTACTTTGACTCCCATCATAGTTTTGGATATCTTTACAATGAACTTGGTTCCAAATTGTCCATGGGAAAACCTGAAATCTGTCTCATAAATCCTATTTCTATGAATTGGGAGTTCATGTGATGTTTTGCAAACCTGTATATTCTTCATTACAGAGAGGCTATGTCAGAAGTTTTTTGCAAATGCAGAAATTCAAAATGTATTTGTACCAGCAAGGGTGCAGGTTTTCCCTCAAAAGTGGGCCGGGGGGGGGAAGGGGGGTGTTGGTTACTATATAATCATATGGTCGCCTCGTGGCTCAATGGGTAGAACATCGGGATGGGATGTGGAGGTAGTCTCCTGTTTCACATCCGAGTCCAGTTCTGTTCCCCCACCATCTGTATCCCTAGGTACCAGTATTTAAAACATGAGCATTGGTACACTACAAGACATTCTGGGATATTTTATATTTGGGTATTATTTCCATCATATGTCTCTTGCGTTTGTATCAACTACTAATGGTAAAGTTGTTGCTGATCTGAGTACCAAATGAAGCCATCAGAAGCTTGTTTGCTAAAGCTCTCTCTTTGGTTTTGCACCTACAGTTTAGACCTGTATACTGTGGACTAAGATTAAAGGTAGTGATATTGTATAGTGTGTCATAATGTGTGCTTTATGTTTTTAAGTATGCTTTGAAGCCCCATTTCCCCCATTTTTTGTGTGAACTGGTGAATGTTTAAATCTCATTGTAGGTACAGCGAACACAGTATTTACGCAGAGAGATCAACTCCGTTAATTTCACAATGTTGTAAACATAACATTGAATTAATTACTAATAAGAAAATGTTCAAAGAACCAGGTGAACACCAACTGCAACTGCAGTACAACTGCATGTGATTGTCTTATACAGCAAAATGGCTTCTTAAAGTGATGCTACTGAATACATTCACATAGCATCATTGAAACTATACATATCAAAAGGTGTGGTTGTACTGCTGATTTAATTTTGTTTTGTGCACATCAGTACCAGTTAATCAAACTGTAATATCCTGAAAAAACAGTACTGATGGTCAAACTGGGGGCAGCAGTGATACATCCTGAACCACCGTGCTGAATGTCTGATATTATAAAGCTGGTAATTAGGAAATACGGCTTGTTCATTCATAGCCACACACTTGTAATCATGACATTATTTATATATAATATGAAGTACCATAGTTTTAATTACAGTTAATTATAAATAATATGGACAGGGCTGCATCTCTGTTTGTGATGGGATATGCAATTGCAAAATGAAAAAAATTATAATTAATGAATATGAACAGGGCCAGTAAAACAAATAAAGATTACTCGGTTATGACTAGTGTGAGAAATAAATTTATAGTTTTTTTTTTTTTTTTTATTAAATATTTTTTAAATTATTCACAGAGAATTTGGAGTTATGAAATGTGACTTTTAAAAGATTACATTCTCAAAGCGTTAAAATCACGTTTAAATATGTGGCTGAATTTATGGAAGGACAATAGATTGTAATTGTTCTCAAATTTAATGGGTATCAAAAATATTTTATGTTTGTTACTATCACATTGTTACATGTCAAAATCTTGTACAGGATGGTATAGGGTACCTTACAAGGGGAGAAGATCAAAGATGATTTCCAATTACCCATGTGCTCTGAAAATGCAAGTTAGCTCAGCAAGCGGTCCACAGAAATGTACAACGTGACTGCCAATATTAGTGTAATTTAAAAACACATAGATATTTGTTATCTGAATGATTGTACGCTATGATCATTATAATGAAAATAATGAAATGTATAAAACATGTTTGGGTCAGATTGCAGTGTCTTTAACGCAACATTTTTTATTACCGAGTTCCATCACTTTTCAGTTATGTCTGTAATCAATCTCTGATAATTTCAGTACATTTCTGTCTTGCCTATAAAGAACTGTGCACTAAAATGCAGCATTTAAAAAATATGAGTCCATATATAACAAATTTGGCAACAAAGGACAGTTTGTCAGTGTCTATTAAAAGCCTCTTCAGTCTTGTGTGTGACACCATATCTCACATGCATTTATGTTACTGGACCATGAGCCAGTGCTGCAGTTTTAGGGAATATTCTAAGGGGTCGTTGGTGCTCATATGAAGTCCTGCTGCTGTCCTACTTCTGTCTGTAGGGAAGGTTGCGATTTTCAGACTGGGAACTCATTCAGCATCTCTCCCCAGGCCATTATCTGAAGGAGTCTGTATCAGAGGAATTCCCTCCCTGTTTCAGGGGACTTGTATACAGACCCAGTTTACCAGCATGTCCTTTCTGACTCCATCTTTTCAAGAAAAAGGAAGAGGCTGTGATAACAAGCAGCGCACTGAAGCTGAACTTGGTCAGCACATAGTGGTGAGGTTCTGGATAGAAACTTGGATCTGCACAACATGTTTTTAAAAGCCATTTGTGAAAACTTACATCAAAGGACCAAGCCGTGTTATGACAGAAGGCCTGTGTTTGAAGGAGGGACTCACATGGTGTTCCGTGAGAGGAAGACCCAAGCCTGGGGGCTGTTGGGGGAAGGGGGGTGGCAAACATGCACAACAATATTGGTGAAATTCAGGCTTTTTAGAAAAAATAGACAACATAAGCAGTGAGGGAAGGCCCTTATGTGTGCTGTTCTGTGACCTAAAACGACATAAAAATGTAAGAAATACCAACACCAAAACTCCAGGATGATTGTCTGTAATGTGAATCTACAGGGGAAGACAGAACACCTGATTTCCATTGAAGCTGAAGTGAAAATGGATTAAAAATATAAGTTTGGAGTGGAGTTTTATACACTTGGAGAAAAGTTTTCTTAGTTTCTCTGTTAAAGAAGGTAACTCCTAAGATGTTTAGTGCATGCTGGATCAATATATTCCCTCTGACGATGACTGATCTCTTCCATTCAGTGAGACCTAATAAGCACAACAGTAATAGAATAATGTGGATATGGGATGATATGGATCTATGGAAGTGTTCAGACAACTCAAAACTACTACCACAGTGGTTACATTTACATTGTGGTTCATATTTCTAAATGTGCAAAAGTTCCCCTTATTTGCTAACTCTGTTCTTGAACTAGAGAGTGAGAGAATGGAGTATGACTGTGCAAGTGGCTTACTGAATCTGATGCAATTGTTTCATAATATAACTGCTTAATTCTATGGAAATTGGATTTACTTGTCTCTGGTATCAAATTGGCTGTGTCTCAAGTCTGAAAAGATGGTTGCACTATAACCATGTGTGTTAGCTAAGTAAATTGGTTTGCAACTTCAAGCTATCACAATATCCGTAACTGTCATTTCAAAAGACAAAAAAAAAAAAAATGAAGACAAAGTATGGAGATAGAGCGCTAAAAGCATTCACATTAATATTGTTGGATCTGTTTATATGAAAAACTGAAATGGAGGGATTCATGCTTTTAATATATATAGGTGTGTAATCAGAACACCTCTGCCAGAGTTCAAACCCCTGCACCATGCAGACACTGCCTGTATGTAACCAAACAAGAGGATTAACCTGCTGAGCTAAAGACCTGACTCCCCTCCTTGGGGAGCTAATTGAATGCTTGTCCTGATAACCTGGGGTGGCTAACATAGCAGACTTAAGTATGTTTCATATATGAAATTCTTACAATTCTTGGTTTTTAAAAGTATCTAAATGTTTGGAAAATTCTATTATTGTAATTTTATCGTAGAGGAAAATACATGAACGATGCCATGTGAGAGAGTGACAGCATGACTGAAATGTTCATGATGTTTTAATGTCATTGATGTAATGTAACGATGTCATTAATTCTCCATCACCAATCTAGGCTCACAAAGAAAGACAAGAAACTACCCATAGTAAAGAAAATAAATTAAAGAATAAATAAATAAATATTTAAAAGTTAACTTTAGCATTGGGCTTAATGTGGTTCAGGGTAATGGGTTTACATGTATATTGTGACTTCTGTCTTTAGTTTGCCGCTTTAATGGGTTCAGAATGTGAAAACAATGCTTTCAATTACCTGAGCACCTGTTATGACGAATACCAAGTGAATCATTTTTAATTATCTGTGGTAGCTTGTAACATCAGATGAATGAAAGAGGAAATACATTTTTTTTCTAGCGTGGTGTCAGAGTGGCATGATGATAGATAGCACTGTTAGCTCTGACTTGTGCATTTGATTCTGGTCTTGGCTCCGTGGGTATACGGTTTGAATGTAGCCTGTTCCCTGTACCTGCATGAGATTCATCCCAGTGCACCATATTCCTTTTTCTATTACAAAGTCTACAGTTCATCAGATTTTAGAAATGCTAAATTAGCTCCACTGTGTGTGTGTGTGTGTGTGTGTGTGTGTGTGTGTGTGTGTGTGTGTGTGTGTGTGTGTGTGTGTGTGTCTAGCTATACAGTACATGTGCAACATAAGGTTGAGGGAAAGGTAATAGAATATGATTTGGTACTAACAAAATTGCAGAGAGGATATGGTTGCCTCAAATGACAAAAATAAGGGTTTTAGTACATTTTCCTGTGCCCAGCTGTAGCCTTGGATTCTTACTTAGATATTGTACTATTTCTCTGTACAGTAGCAGTTTTGCTCCCTGCCACTTCCTCTATGTGCTGGATGGCTCAGGGGTCCAGATTGACATGAGGCATCCATGGTGGTGTTCTGAGGGACACCAGAAATGTAGCTTGTTAAAGAAGCACTAACTCTGCTTTTCAGAGCTGTCTGGAAAGTAAGGGGAAAATTCAAGCCAAAGAACCACTACAGCAAGATATTGTTAAGGTAAAAAATTGTGACTTTCAAAACAAATATTTACTTAGAATGTGTTTGAAAATTATTTCTTCTGCAGACAATAACTAATGAAATATATTATTGGAGTAGAATAGAGAAATGTTGACTTTCTTTTGAAAGTGAAACTGCTAAAAATATAATTTTTACATGGCGTAAAATGAAACTGATAACGCAAGTTATATTTAATACCATTTCTCGTCATTTCCCTTTGTGGTGACTATTTAGTTGTTATAATGACTGTAACCCACTTTTTATAAACATTTTTATGTTTAATTAAGGATTTATTTTTTTACAAACAATCATAACAACATTCCACATTGTGCTGTACATTTTCGGTACTTGTAAATACTTTTTTTAAAATCAGCTAGCAGGCTTTTGAAAAATGTATGATATGGATGCTGAACTGAAACCATAGGGCATTATCACACATTGCAATGACCCCCCAAAGGATGAAAAAAGAAAGTGGTAAACTCATTTCCTCTAATTAGCACCATATGTGGTTTTCAGTAAACAGCTTCTTGGAATGTTCTTAATAATTCATTAGTACTTGCTTTTGGGGTGTTAAAATATTTTCCAGCAAAGTTTAGCCTAAGCAAAGGCCTCGAGTGTTCCCTCTTGTGAGTTTCATAATAGAGTTTTTATTTATAAATAACTACACATGAAAAGAAGCACAAATGTCATTATCCCTGAAAAGCCCTGCCAGTATGAAGCGTTGTGACAATTGGGGTTTTTTAGAATACCAACGTTGTTCAAAATTCTATTCTTCAAATGCACACTTTAATGTTACATTTTTAGTTTATTTGTATAGGACTAAGATAGTGACAGTTTTATCATGTAAAGTTTCAAAGGTCTTTTGGAATTTTTCTGTAAGCAGTTTTCTTATTATTAATATTAATGCATGAATGATTTTTATTTTAACACTGAAAAGTGTGTCTAAGACAGGTTCAAGTAAACATAACAGCATATTATGAAATTGTTTACATACATTATGGTGTAAGAGTGGATTATGTGGAGATCAAGGTGACAATGGTACAGGTAAGATGTTCGTTATTAGTTGCTTGAGCTCTTCTCACGCTTTCCTTTTGCGCACGTATTTCCCCTTCTCCTTTGCAGCTGTTTATCCCACATCATACACTCACCCTCTGCCCCGGATTCCACTCACAGTACATTTTTTGTCACCCCCATCACCATACGGGTTCCTCTGTTCCTCTTTCATCCTGCAACCTTTGTTGAGAAAACAAGCTGCTCAGCTGATGCTCACTTGAGCCCTCTCTCTTGCTCTGAGGTGGTACCAGCATCCTACTGAAGATGAGCTCTGAGGCCTTGCTGGAGAGCAACAAGAAGGTAAGAAGAAAAAAAAGGTAAAAGAATGAACCTAGTGCTATCTCAGACTCATGTCCTTGGTGCCTCTTTCATCAGAAGAAATTAAAAGATGCTGTGCTTCTGATGGATCAAGAACCATGTCAGAGGAATGATGAAACTCATGCACTTAGGAGATTCTCACAGAGCAGCAAAGAGCTTGGAGAACCTTGAGGCTCCTGCTGCCTTTTGGCTATGTGTGCTGCTTTTTGCTTATGATGGACATGTAACCAACCCCCATGCACATCTGTCTGTGCTGTCAGGTCACACCGAGATGGAAACTGCACAGCAGCACAATGATGCTCTGTTTTTTTTAGAACAGGTAACTGCAGCTTATGTGTCCTCATTGAACAGATGTTCAGAATTTTTTCCTCAAACCACTTAACACAAGCTATGGGATTTATGCAACGTAATTTTTTTTTCATATGTGTAAGCACATAATCATTACTAGACGGAATCAAACACTGAACTTTTGAAGGTATGTTCTGAATGCAGAGAGTACTAGTCTGTTCCTCTTCAGCTGTCATATTCCACTGAGCTTTAATATGAATTGTGTGTGTTTTTTGTCCCTCAGTCCCTACAGTATGGTTTATGCTCAAATGGAATATCACTGCATCAGCCTTAGCCTCTACAGTTAACATGTTAAATATTGACCATAAAATTAAGCAGGGTAAATAAATCAAAATCAGTTTGAAAAAATCACATCCACTTTTACTAGATGATGTTTAATACCAATAGCTTTCAGTAACACATTAACATTGAATTATGCATCAGAAATAATCACGTTATTCTTTCTTCTATAGCTTTAAATTTATTATACTGTATAATTCATATAACTTTCTGCCCTGCAATTTTTTTTTTTTTTACAAAAATGTTCTTTTACAGCTCCCTTAAGTGTTTGATGATTGCAACTAAACACCACTTACATTATCTGATTGTCCATCTTTGTGTCTGAGCACCACTGAAATGTTAATTAATATAACAAAGTACATTGTGTTAATTACATACAATGCTTGGTCTTTACTGTCAATCTATTATTTATGTTATGGAGGAATCAATTTCTTCTTGGATTGGAGATCTTAATCAGAGTTACACAGACATTTTTCTTACAGGCAGCCACTATAT
>JABJVR010000035.1:10780325-10832807 GCA_025773905.1 Chitala chitala
ATATAAATTTCTGTTATTTACATTTCCATTTTAAATGCAAAGTTTGCTTAAAGCACGCTGTAAAAATACATCAGAAATTATTTATTAATTAAATTATGCTACATTTTATATTTATTGATTAAATAACTGACATTAGAGACATGCAAAGAGAGATGTGGGATCAGAATGACATAAAACAAAACCTAAACCTAATGCTGTGGTTTACAGAAGTGGCATACAGATTTGAGGTGACGAGATATTTTAATAGGAGTTATTTCATTATAATTCTGGTTTAATTAAGGAAAAATTAAAAATTTCATTATGTAGATTCATGTATGTACTTAAAACAATGACTCGGACACCACTCTCAAAATAATATGCATTAAAATCTTAATCATGTTGCACAGTATTCTTTATTTTCTTATAGAACATTTAGCAAAGGTTGCTGGAAACATGATTTAGCCATTGATGGTAATTATTACACAATGCACATAGTACATAACACATTCTTTTACCATTTTCCTTTAGATGGTCTATCAGTCGGAACTTTTCCACCAATATTTTTAATCACACCAATGAAACCAACATTGCACCAATGTTTTTTAATCCGCAGAATGCACTAATACTTTCTGATTAAAATATTAACACATTTTCAACATTCTCTCTCAGATATTGATAAAAATCCACGCTGAGTATAAAACATGCAGAGTTTTTAATGCTTGTCCCATGACACCCAGTGATGTGAAATATTTAATATTTTATAATTTTTTATATTACGTAAAAAGGGCATTTACTGAAATATTATGTAAAATACTTACCTTGTAAATTGCCCCTAAAACAAGTGTGTTAGAGAAATTTGCATTCTTTAAAAAACAATTTTCGAACGTTCAGTGCTTTCTGTCACGCTGCTGCAGTTTTTATCACATCATGAGCTAAAGGACACAAATGGAAACGTGTACGCAGTTCATTATCTGTCTTTGTATAAAATCGAGCTTGTCAGTAATAAAGAATGGCACTTTTGCTGAAAATGAAAAGCTTCACAAATAAGCCTGTTGCTGTGCTATTAAAATTAGGTCCAGAGGAAAATGTAAATGTAACTTGCGAGGCAATGGTTGGAAAACACAAAGGCAGGTTGTTGTCCTCAGGACTCAGATTGTCCTGTGAGCCTTGGTCACTTGGATGAATGTGGTATTTGTGTACACAGTGAAAGACGTACCGTGTACTGAAAAAAGAAACGAGCCGAGTTCATCAATGTACGGTGTGTCTTCAACACTGTGCCAAATTAATGTAACATTTTGAGACATTTATATCAAACACAGCATGAGGTTTTGCGTGTGTGTCTCTGGCCTACGACCCTGCTGCTATGGTGTAAAACAGAATGTTTTTTGTCCGACAATCATTTGTCTTGGTCTAAGAAGCGTACACCTAACGTCCTGGAGCATGTCTGAATAAACTGCCCAAAGAGACATTTGCATGCTTTACTCATTCTTTTCTGTCTCATGTCCCTTTCTCAATGCCAGTGTGTCAGCAACCTTGATAACCATTGTAAAGGCTTTAACTGTTTGTGTTAATATCAGTCACACAAGAGTTCATATTCTTCACTGATGCTTGTGTATTTTTTGAATTTAAATTGAAGTGAAATTGACAGAACAGAAATAAATTTTAGCAGAATGACAGTATATAATGACAGTATATACAGTATATAATGACAGTATATACAGTTTACAGCATAGTTCCATAAGCAGCTGTAGACACATCTCTGCAAGGAGCACCTCAGAACGTGAACTTCACCTTCATCATCTCTGCTTCCTTATTGCTCCATTGTTACAAGGCTGTTTGATAACACATTTTTCTTGTTTGTACAAGACTGTACATTTCCCCCTTTACTTGAGTAAATGTACAGTATTGCTTGACTTAATTGTGTGCATGTTGATAACAGGACAGCACTTACTGCCAATTATATTCTCTGATACTGTTTGACCTTGTTTTTAGACATATGCACGTGTACTCTTACTCGCTGCAAGTTGCTTTCAACAAAGGCGTCTGCTAAATGAATAAATGTAAAAATGTATATAATGATTATTTATCCATTAATGACTCCATTAACAGTAGTTTTTAAATACGATATCTATTTTTAAAAAGTCTTTTTTAACCCCGTCATACGATGTATGCTTAGTTTAATGTGTTTTGTGTTGTACAGATACTGTACTTAGAAATGTGTACCAGTGGCCGATTCTTTTAGTTTCATCACTCAGATGTGTGCGTGCCGTGAAGCCGTTTTTTGTATTTCAGAGAGACGACGTTCACACCAATGCATTCTGAAGTTACTCAGTATCAACATAATCCATAGTACCTTTGGCTAGATTTAATACTAATACTTTCAATCACATTCTGCTAAGTATTCTAACAGTGACCATTAAAGTGATTCTGTTGGAGAAAATACAAACATTATAAACAGATCTGTGGAATCATGCCATTATTATGCAAAAATAACAATGTAAATTTAAAGGCAACTGGTAACAAAGGTCAATGCATTTTTTTCCCACTGTGTAAGTGTTCCATGTGATGCAGTGGTTTGGCCTTTCCTAATCTACTGGCCATCCATGCCACCTGTTTAATCACTGGGCAGTAGGACTGAATGGATCCCCAGTCATTAAGCAGTCAATTGGAGTTCCCTGGGGGGGTGTTCTCAGGTCATAGAGATTCCGTCATGGCCAAAGAGGTCAGCCCCTTCCCTCCAGGCTGCAAAGCCCTCTCTATAGAAGAGAGACGGATGCCCATTCTAACCTTTGCCGACACTAACGTAGGACCGTAACAGTACTGCCTTACGGCTCTCTCCACAGTCCACATACATGACTGTCCAAAACATAAAAGTGGTTTTTAGTAGTTATAAAAGAGATCCTGTTTAATCAGCATCAGAGTGACTGCCAAAAATTAAAATAATTACTTTGCAGTTGCTCCATTAATGAAAATAGTGGAACTAAAGACACAAATTCTTTTTGAAGGTGCCTCTTTCCTTCCATTCACCAAAGGACTATTACTTAACAAAGGGTAATGCCTATTATGTTTTAAAAGCAGTTTTTTATTCAGTTTGTTTAATGTATGAGAGAGAGAGAGAGAGAGAGAGAGAGAGAGAGAGAGAGAGAGCGCACCTCCTGAACTTCAGTAGCTGGGAACGTGCAGGCCAGGACCTTTCCAATAAGACCTCTCAGATTTATTTCCCACATCAGGGGCTCAGTTATTTTATCCCCCCATCCATCAGGAGGTTGTCTAGGGTTTATGTGTACCCAGGACAGGGGACGGCACAGATCACAGCTGCGATGTGGCTGGCGAGGACCGGTCTCTAGGGACAGTTGCCAGGGGACAGAGGCCAAAAGCATCTTCGTTCGTCTGGTATCCAAGGGTGCCACTGAGGCAATGTTCTCAGTAAGTCACCAATGGAAGTAAAACGCTGTCACTGAGATAAAAGGGCTTCCACGTCTGATCTCTGTACAAATAATACCAGATAGATGGGGGAGAAAACGAAACACACTGTGTATTTCATTTGAATATATTTTACATTTGAAATGCTTATTAATATACTAAGTAAAGCATGAAAAGGGTATGCATTCATTGCTTCAGAAGACTGCTCCCACTGCACCAATTCCATTCACCACCAATGTGTAGCCTAGCAACTATTTAATTACAATAGCCTCAATGATTTTATAATAATAGTTTTTTTTTGTGTGTGTGATATAAGCTATTCTTTCAGGTTTTTTTGTTAAATTATTATATATTAGAATTGTCTCCCAGTGTATACTAACTTTATACTTTCCCCGATTGTCTTTTGTGGTTTTTTTTTGGGTTGACATGTAGATTATTTTAATATTTGAAATTTCTTCAATAGAATTATTACCTAGCTGACCTCTACCTGTATGATGTAGGACCAACAAAATAACAGAAACATAGAGACACCCCTGGATTGCATGCCTCACCAAACAGACACATCATTTGTACAAGGATCTGGACCTTTTCCTGCAGTTTAAGCCTATTTATTTATTTATTTGATTACATATATTTTTTGCTTGTTTGTTTTACGTGTCCTGCGTCTTTCCATGTATTAAACGTAATATTTAGGACACACATTTGCAACTTTTCAGAATGAAGAGTTTGATTTGGACCGTGCATTTTCGAACAGTGCATTTTCACTGAAAGTCCCTTTGAGGAATGAAATCTGCCCCCTTACAGTCTTTTAAGATTCACGACGCTCAATTTAAAACTGTAGATCACACACAATTAGCACTTGTGAATGTGTGTGTGAGAGGTACCAGAGGAGGTGCGAACACTCGGCTTGGGTCAGTTTCTGAGGCTACATTACATAAAATGATCATTTTCCCTTTCCCCACTAATTTTAATGTTCTGATGAAGGACTTTCATTTAAAGTGCTAACTTGTCATCACGATAATATATATTGGCATTTAAAATGCAGTGCTATCAAAGTCTATTCTCTTGTTACTTAAGTATATATGCACAAGGCCCATATAATGAATATACCTTAGTGATGTTTTACTTGCTTTATTAGCGTTGGTTACTCAAATATCCCTTTGTGTGGTGAGTTCTGAACCCATTGTTTTACAAGCATGCCTGCAACCTTACGTTCAAAAGCACAAGGAGAGTGTGGATGAGCCACATGCTGCAATGAGGAGAACTGGAAGATGGCTTCCTGCATCATGTTGAGCTGTTGGAACCGTTACTCCAGAGACATCCACAGCCTTCACTTTCAATAAATAAAAGTGTTGTGGCCTTAGCTGCCAAAGATGCAGATGATGCCTCTCCCAGGAATGTGGAAAATAAGGAAAATCCTTTAAAGCAACATAATCTGTCGCTCTCGCACATAAAATGTGCCCTTCTGGGATTTTAGCCATTTCAGAACTTTGTCATGCTCTTTGTCGTACTTCCTTTTGAGAAGCTCTGACATGCAATTATTACAAAACCCCACATTTGAAAAAGTCATGGCAAATAGCTTTAATGACCGTGACTTCAAATTGGTGTAAAATGGAAGTGACCTGCTCTTTAGATGTAGCTGTCTTTGTGGAGAAATTGAGATTTCTTCCTATTTAGCTATGTATCATTTCCAGACTGTTCTCTGTTTTCTCTATCCAGAGTTGTTCTATATATTTTAAGATGCTGCTCTGTTCATTTTCAGTAGCATCAGAACAAAACATGTTTTGGTACCTAGGAAATGATAATCTGTTTGACTGAAAACTTAAACAAAACATAGAATAATGACAGGAAAATCAGAAATTCAAATTTTTTTTTCAGACAGAAGGTTGACATACATTAACCTCAAAACACAGTTTGGCTTCAAAATACAGCAAACTAGAAGCCTCAATGCAATTACAGGAGGTGCTGTTTTGATCAGTGTGCCTCAATATTTAAAATGATTCCAATGCATTTCAAATTCTATGGCCATGATTTGGAGACCCCTGTTAGCTTTCCCTTGTCTTGCTGTAATCAAGCCCTCTGTCTCATCGTCAGAAACAATCAGCAGTAGTAAGATTGCAGTAAAGAGGCACTTTTGCCATCTTCTTATCTCTTTGAATCATCTGATAACTCAGATAATCACCATGGGCCAAGATTACATCTGCTTTTAAACAGAAAACAGTTAAATGACATTATTAAAGCATGCTGCAAAAGTATTATTATTATTATTAGTATTATTATTATTATGTATTTTTAGAAAGTGTTACCAATTCTGTGCTACTGTGCTGTTGCAAGGGTCTACAGACATAGTATTAGTATTAAATAGAGTACAGCCTCAAAACATGTTTTCTTTCCCATACATACACTTACATTTTAAAGCAATCCAATATTGTTTAGAAAGTGCAAATGCCAGTAAGCACTCAAGAGTATAATTAGGTACAATTAATAATTGCAGTCATCTCCTTTCCTGAAATAGATTCACTATTTTACAAAAAAATATATTAAAAATAGACTCTATTCTGCCAAAGGCCTTACAGTGGCCTAAAAAGATGAAAATTAGGGCTTCTGGATAATTGCATAAAATTTTCATTAACGTACAGACATAATTCTTTTGAGACTTCAGTACAATGTAAAAATTAGTATCAGTTTTTATGGTTTTAAAATGGATGTACAGTACACCACATCCAGAGCCGTATTACTCAGACCAATGCACAATGCGCGACTTCTTGAGCATTTTAGCCCTGTGAAATCATGCTTGCATTTACCTAGTTATATAGGTAATGTTCTCACAATTACTACAATGCTGGGAAGTCAGTGTGTTGAGTAAATACTAAGAGCTCAAACTTTTGCTGGTTAAAACTCTGAAAGATATATGATGTTTAATTAAATTTTTTATGAATCCTTTACTAGCCAAACAACAGGATATTTTGTTCTCTGCGTTTAACCCATCCCTTGAGGGGAGCAGTGGGCAGCCAGCCACATGTGATGCCCAGGGAGCTAGTGCTGAGGGTTTTGGTCAGGGACACACCTGGCTGTGCTGGGATTTGACCCAGGAGACTTCTGCATCCTAGCCTGATGTTGTACTCATTGATCCACCAGGGTAAATAATAATAATAATAATAACAATTATTATTATTATTATTATTATTATTATTATTATTATTATTATTATTATTATTATCTGCTGTAATTTATTTCCTATAGTATTATACAAGCACATCAATAGACCTGTTTTAGTGGGTGTAGCCAACACCAATGAAAAGAAGGTATTCCAGCTTTTTGTTAATTGAACAATAAATGTAGACAGTGTTTAATTAGTATTTTTCTTCCCATTAATGCACAGCACTCAAGCCTTACATTTGGTTGCCATGACAGCCAAAGTCAGTGGGAAAGGGCTAAGGTAATTCAGGGGTTGGAGAAACAAATTGTACTCCTCTGCTTAAACACATTGCCAGTCTGTGCAAATGACAATGGTGCAGGCTCACCTAACGTCACTTCTCAGACAATGGGGCCTGCCTGTGCCATATGCTTGCCTTATGGCAACCGCTTTGCCCGTATGTCTATGTGACTGGGAGCGAGGAGGCCAGACGGGGCAGTACGTTTGGGCCCCGTCACTGACACTGCATACACCTGGGAAATACAATGAGACTGATGGTATTGTATTTATTTTGATCTTTTTGAATAATTGTCATTGTGTTGAAAAATATATATTTTTTGATTTCTGAAATTTTATATAAATGAAGTTATACCTTTGCGAAAAAAAAAAGTATCTAATACGATCTCACTCTTGTTTCCCTGCATGTAAAATAAGCCCCCTCCCCCCCACACACACACACACACACACACACACACACACACACACACAGCTTGATGCAGACAGTCATTATTATATTCCGTAAATAGGTGTCTTGTGCACCTTCAGCACTGTTAATCAGTATAATAGTAACTAGCTCTAGTTATGAACCCCCCAACTCCATTTTATCTCCCTGGGTCCAGCAGTGCAGACCAAAATACATATTTAGGTGTGCCTGCAGAGAGTACAAGCAAGACATTTAGATTGACTCCAAACTATAAAATGAATCATTCATTTTCAACTTCTCCTAACTATCATCCACTATCTGAATCTCTATCACACTGTCATGTATTTCTACCAAACCCATGTGACCGGGATGGACGCATGGATGGACAGACGAATGGATGAAGGTAAGGGGTATGACCCAAAAACACAGAACATTCTGGTTTTATAGGTGTAATGCAGAGATTTTCAAATCCATTTTTTTTTCCTATGCTATTTTCTCTCCTAGGCACTGAACAAGGTTGCACCTGATTGTGATCTTCTCTTCAGCTCCACCCAACAAGCTGGCCTCATCTACCTCTGATTTCAAGGTAAAACGTCTCATTAGTTCCAGGACGACAGCCCTGCTTCGTATTCAGTTATGCATTCCCTTTGAACATGTAAAAAACACTGGGCCCCTGGAGTGGAAAGGTCTTACTACAGGTATTGCAATTTAATGCAATCATTACCATCTTTAGCCATAGACATATATTAATGTTATTTTGCCAAGGTACGTTTCCTGGTAAATATATTGCATGCAGATAATGCATCTCATGGGCAGAAGTCACCTTCTGTTCTGTAAATCTGGTAATAATGTAAAGGCATTTGGGATATCTCTCCCACAAAGCAAAGCTCTGTACAACAGAAATGACATTAGTAACTTTTTTTTCAGACTGGAAAGTTAAATAATCAAAAAACTTGCCAAGAAGCCAATTAGTCACCACTAATTATATGTAGCATATAAAACTAAGTATGCAGCTAAGAAAAGCACAGGAACCAATTTACTTCTAATTTTGTTTCTAGAAATGGAACAACAAATTAAACTTATCGTCAGATTGAACACATCAAAGGGATCTGAATAATTTTACAGAGGGATTTCACTTGTTTTATAAAAACAACATGAAAATGTATATTGATAAACAACAGGCCATTTTGTTTGTTATTTTTCATGTTTACTTACACAATTATTTTCCATAAAATAAAGTTGGTCAGGTTGTCACCAAAGAATCCTCTCTGTTATTTCCTGTCATTTAATGATTGCTAAAATTTGGTTTAATATGATGTTTTATGATGTTTTTTTCCACTAAAATATTTCACATAGAAATACCTTTCAGTTAGTCTATATGTTTTAATGGATGGCAGTGCTTACTCTGTCTAATATCATGGGGATTTGAGTTATATTTATTTACAAACCGTATCCTTTGAAGATGAACTTTTAAATGGTAGTACGCTGTATTTTTGGAGAAGAAAACGTTTCTTTTGTGACCTCAGAAGTTGCAGTGCTGCAAAGCATGTTCGATACACCTTGCAATGAAGCTGTCTGCTTCTTCGTGAAAAGCTGGGATTTGGTTAACCATCAGTAGGAAGGAACAGATGGGTTAGGCTCTTATCTGCTTCGTAATTGTCCATGAGAAGAGTGGCTTCCTCCCTCATATAGAGATGACAGAGTCATTGGCCTGAAATTGGGTATACTTCTGCTCTTAAACAGCATGAAACTAAGAGTTTACCTTTGCTTCATGCAATGAAGAAGACTGCTCCCACAGCATCTGGTGGAATTACATTTCTTCTAGTAGCAGAACAGAAACCATGGCAGCTTGTCGGTGGGCAAGAAAAACAAATTACAGGTATTGTTTTGTTTGACTGGAAGCTTATTTCTATACGGCATTGAGAGTGAGTTAATAACCAGGATTAATGCCTGGTCAAAGGGTGCTGAGGAAAAGCAGTCGTACATTGTATTTAGAGCAATCCCCAGTCACCAGGAGTGTCAGGCTGAATGACATGCTGCAGGAAATTCGATTGGTGGGCCCCTTTAATGAGCGAGCAGATTAACCTATCACACCGACTTCAGCAGACCTGATTAGAAGGTGGTCTGAGAGGGGCATTCAGCTGCAATTGTGTCACCCATCTGTTGTTTGTGGCACTGCCCCTTCCCCTAGGGAGGAGTTGGGTGGGAGCAGTCTTTGCCACCTGCCACCTCCCCCTCAAAAAAAAAAAAAAAAAAAAAAAGGTCCCCATCAAAACATCGATATAGACTACAGGGAGGTGCCCAGGATGCTGGGGCTAAAATGTGGGATTAAAGGATTGGGACATTGTCTCTCCAAGATACTGATCTCTTTAGGTAAAAAAGTTGGTGTCACATAACTCCTATGGTTTTGTATGCGGAGGCATACAATATCTCTGAATCATTCATCCCACTTAAACAGCAATTTGTTCGTGTGAGAGTGTTGGGTGGCAGCTCTTTATCACCTGTGTTAAATACAATTTAATAGATATGAATCATGACAAACTTTGATTAGATTATTTTTATTAGTTTCCTTTACTGGAACTGGCAATAAAGGTTGAGCACATCCAGACTTAAAAAGAAATTATTCTCTTGCTCACAAATGAGTCATTAGGTGCAGGTGCACACACTCTGTTGGGGCTTAAACTTTCCTTGACACTCTATTCTCTCATGTTCAAACACCTTTCAGCAGTGAAAGAAATGCACACAGAGATGTGCAGTGATGAAAGGGCCCTAATCAGACTGTACAGGGTGAAGTGGTACGACACTAAAACTAATGCTACCGCACTGACTTGAAGTCTTGCCTCATGGTTTGCCAGGGGCTAAGTGTTCTTCTGAATTGAAGTAACAGCTGAAGGACTTGGAGGCATATAAAGGATTAACATCTCATGCAATCTGAAGAGCGGAGGCTGAAATTTTATGTCACTTTTGACATGGCTTCAGAGGGTAGGCAGTCAAGGTGGATCACGGGCAAAAATGTCGTCACGGGGACAGAAGTGACATGCTGGTGATTTTCGTGGATGTTCCTCACCTCCTACCTGTTCAGATCCTTACGTTAAAGCGTGTTTGTGCGCGTTGTGCTGTTTGATGCCTTGTGATTTCACTCCAGGTTCAATTCACAAAAGCAAAATCAGCTAATGACAAAAGACTTCCTGAAAAGGAAGAAACTGGTTTCAATCAAAGGTCTGCCAAAGACTTTTTTTTTTCTTTAACTACAAAGACTTTCAAAAAGTTTTCATAGAAATGACTACATTTCTGGTTATATGAGGGAACCCCAAAAATCTGTGCATTGCTTTTTTTTTTTAGAACAGAAATTAATGATTATATCTTAATTAAGGTGATGTGCTTTATTTTTTCAGAACATTTAGCAGTGTCAAAATTCAATGATATTTTTCAAAGTACAAAATAGATTTATTTTCTGTATTGTACTCCATACTTTTGTTGGTTGTTAATATGGTTAATTTCATGATATGCTAATTAAGAGAATATTTAATACAGTATGTGCAGAAAAACTACAAGCAAGACAACTAAAATTTGTGTCAGTCAATATTTATTTTGCTTTTTTTTTCAGTACGTTTCATTTTTTAGCTTCTCAGATGTTTTAAGAATTATAGATTAAATAGAAGAGATGTTCTGAATAGGTGGCATGCTAGTTTTAGAAACTGCATTTATAACCAAACCTAACCATTCAGATGCCAGGATTGACTTCTGTAGGTACACAGAAATTCAGAATCTGTAAAAACAGTTATGGGATAGTAAAGAAATCTAGTCAACAGATGCCCTTCAGTTAAAAATACAAAGTTTGTCTTTTGTTTTCTTCATTTCATTACAAGTTTTTAATGTGAAACCAGAACAAATTCAAAAATGTAAATATAGGTAGGATCAGTGCATGTCATCTGTACTCCAGACAGAACTTCCCTGAGAAAGAATCAAATAGCAAGCGCAGTCGTGCACTAAATATGTAATTTTTCATTTTAGGTAATATTCATGCTTTGAAAAACAAAGTACATGTGATCAGAGCATGTGTCTCTTCAAATCTATTTCTCACTACAAACTATAAAATGCAAAACATTACCGCACACATTGTGACAACAGAATGTAAACGCAACAAGGAGCCACACAGCTGTACGTGAATAGAGGGTCCACTGGCGCAGCGCACACGTCTGAGGTCCAGGGGGACGCTCCTCTCCATTCCCATACTTTCCAAGTCAAAAGTCAGCCACTTAGGGGTCAGGAAAGGGAGCAGGGCTAAAAGTTCACAGGCGGGTCAGTCTGGGGAGACGCATCAATCTGGGTGACCTCTGAGTGACCCAAAGTGGCCCTCAGACACAGTACCTGTTCCTTTGTGGTCACATTAGGGCGTGCTGTATTAATTTGTATTTAGGAGGGTAATTATACGATCATTTGAAATGTTTATGGGGGCAATAAAATGATTGGAGGACAGTGTGAGATCATTTCACAGCTTGTGTTCTTGTTCCACAATGAATACGTTCTTTTCACACTGGCAATATAGAGAAGAAATGTGTGAACAAAGACTTATAAAACTAAACATACATTTGAAGTCTAAGCCGTAAGAAGCTTTCAGGGAAGCATGTAACCTCAATTTCTTTAGAAATGCTTTTCTTTAGAGAAGTAGTTTATAAATCTGTTATGTTACACTAAGTTAACTTATATATATATATATATATCAACCCAAATTTAGATACATTATAACAGAGCTTTGATGGGGAGACATGGGGGGAAAAAGAAAGCTTTGTTTGGGAGACAAGGGGGGAAAAAGCAAAAAGTATATATCCCAAGGGTCACAAAGAGGTCACAAACAAAACAGCAAACTCCACACTTGAGTCAAAACTACAGTAATGCTCAAAATGTCTCCAGTGCTGAAAACTAGGCAGAATAAGACCCACTGAAACACTACAGACATCCCCTGAAAAGTTCTGTGACTGAACACCTTAAACCTTCAACAAGCCGTAGAACACAGCAGGTGGTAAGCATCAGAATGATCACTTACACACCACCTGGACTTCCACCTCTAACAGTAGCTGAAAAGGTAGCTTTGCACGGCTAGTTATTTGCTGCTTTTTAATAAATACTCAGCTTTATAAAACTAGAAAGCTATAGGACTTGTACGTAAAACAATTACATAAGTGCATCACAGTACAAATATTGGGTGTGAAATATGCGAGTGGTAAATGTATAGCTGAAAATAACATAAAGGATATTCAGTAAGTTGCAGATGATTAAAGCCAAAGCAAAAATTGATAAAATTCAAAAATATCACTGAATAGGATACACAAATTCTAGACATGGTTTTCAAAGCTGTTTTAAGAGCTGTCCAAGTCTTCTGCAACAGATTGTTAAAGACGTGTATTATAACTGTTGTTCAGCCTTGCATTTTCCGACTGCGCCCACACCATATATAAATTTTTCAGTTCTTTGTAACGGTTACATGAAGAAGTGCTTTACCTAATGTATGAAGTTCAGTAAGTGTTTTGAGATGCTTTTCAACAGAAAAAAATACATTAAGGTAGAACTAAATACGAAGAAGGTCATGGCTCTGTGTGTGTGTGTGTGTGTGTGTGTGTGTGTGTGGGGGGGGGGGTGATATGGTTGTACACCTTAGCTACAGTACCTCCTTATACCCTTAGCTGTTTTGGCACAATGTCATAAAATTATGCATTATAATACAAACAAGTAAACAGCATAACGCACACCAAAAACCAGGCTGGAGTGTTAACCCTCTTTTTAATTACCTTTCTCATCTTGATTCATTCTTTGTATATTATTTCACCAGCCTTGTCCTCCGTATCATCACAACACTTCAGTCTGTACACAGACTGTCCACAAACCAGTACAACCACACGGCTGTATCCCTGCCTCCATTAAGCTGTCACAAAACCACTAAAGTCCGACTTACTGGTGATGCTCAACATTATACATTATATGATTGTATTTTAAAGCTTTTGACATCCAAAATTGAATATGTTACATTTACTTAACAACTATAAAAGGTTCTATGTAAATTTAGCCTGTTATCATATGAAAAGAATTCTCTCTGTTTCCCAGGTTGTAAATTCTGGCTTTTATACAGAAAAGTCAGTAAAGTCGGTACAACTGTAGTTAAAAATAAGTTATATCCCACTGAGACAGAAAAGGTAACATAGTTCAACTAACCAGATAAGCACCATTCTAATACATGCTGTAAAAGGCATAGTTCACTCATAAAATAAACTTTTAGTATGCTGCAAAACTGCTGGTACACAAATCATATTTAAAAATGAAAAAGATATTGTGGAAAACTAATCTGATCTAGTCTGTACTAAAACTTGTAAATTAAAACAACTTAAATGTTTTCTCTCATGCTGAGAAGCTCAGCAACCCAACGGTGCTTCAAACTGTTCCGCACAAGAGTGCTGTTTACCGCCGATAGACCGGCTGATGTACAAACGCCTACATCGGCGCTTCAAAGCACCTGAACGAGGGAGTGGAACACCACGGGTGTTAAAGGACAAAGGCAGAACCCAAAGCTGTGTGGACTTGTGTGCGGAGAGGCGCTGGAGCATGCCCTGACACCTGACATCCTGCACCCTGCGTGATCATGTGACCTTCCGCAAGGGATGAGCATCCTGCAGTGAAGAGCTCATCTGAACCACATTGTGGAGCGTGGGCCAGACATGTTCTTCTCCTCCGTACCCTCAGTGCGCTCAAGTCTATTTTAGTATCGCTGCCAAAGAGGTGGTATTGATTGACTAAACATAAATCATACATGTAGCGCAAACAATAAGGGCCATGGTGTTTACCTCTCCTCTGGTGCCAGAACTCAAACTAAACAACTAAAAAAAAACGAAAACAAAACAAGGTTTAAAGTAACATCCATCCATTACCCAACCAATTATCCTGCCTATACCAGGCGGCCTAGGATGCCAGGCAGGGTACACTCAGGACTGGGCATCAACCCATTACAGGGCATGTATACACACACACACACACACACACACACACACACACACACAAACAAAGGGCAATTTAAGGGTGTCTAATTTGCGTACCCAGCATGTCTTTGGGTTGTAGGAGGAAAAAGGGAGAATATTCAAAGGCTTTACACATAGTGCCAACAGCCAGATTCATACACCCAACCCTGGAGGTAACAACGTTACCCACTAAGTCACCATACTGCCCACTTGCTATTACATTTGAACTGTATTTTTAGTTTTAAAAATATAGTGTTATTTCTATTCCACGTGTGATGTTTAGTTTCCATTAGTCTTGTGTATTCACAGCTAGTGTGTATATTTCTTCTTTTTTATTGCTGTTGTTGTACTTGTTGTATGACCAAACAATGTTAAGAAGGCTAAAAGAGAAGAAAAGGGTCTAGCCTGACAGATGTGCTACTGGGAGCTTGTCATCTTCATATCACAGCATTCTGCATCGATGCACTTCTTTCACATGTTTAAGTTTCCACCAGAATTTGGAACAAAATTTGCAGATTGTGTTTAAAGAAATCTATCAGATCACATGTAAACGTATTTCTTTTTCTGTGAGTAGACAATATTCTGGAAATTTAGACGAACAGAGTGCGGTTTTCAGTCTGTTCATTTCTATGAGTACTATTCATTTTTGTACCATTCTTACGCTTCTTAGTCATTTAAATATATGCACAATAGCCCGGTAGACTGAAAACCTGTGTTCTCAGTGATAGAAACCTGCAGAGCCAAATTTTTTAACCAAATGATTGAGCTCCTTCACCAGCTATAAACATTAGCATTTTCCAGTTGAATATACATGTATTCCATCAAGGTGTGGGCACTATTTATTTATTTATTTTTTTATGTGATAATTGCCAGTGCATTTCCCACATATAATTACACTCATATATCTGAAGAAATATTACATATAATAATATTTGTTTCCAAATTGCTTCTCAAGATGTGTCCTTCTTAATATCTTGTAGATCATTCAATGCTTCTGTGATATGGGTTAGGTAACGTATTGTGAATAATTAGTATTATTCTGATGTTATTAATATAATTTGTGTTTTATTTAAATTGCCTATAGTGTATCCATATTTCATGTTCTCTTTCACAAGTTCATTTGAGGCAATCGGTTTTTGCAAGACAACGCTGCAGGTCTGCATGTCAGGTTTTTCTTTTTCTTTTCTTTTCTTTTGTCATCTCTTGACACAAAGGCAAGCTCCTTACACCACAGCCCCTTTGGCAGATTGATTTTGCTATGCACATCTTCACATTCTCACGGGCTGCTGGGAAACATGGCTCCATGAGTGGCACACCAATCCCAGTCAGCACTACACTGCACCGCTGGCCCCGTCACTCAGTCGCCACCTCTGACATCACCACACATCTTCAGCTCCTTAGCTGTTATTCAGAGATGCCCCGCCCCCTGTCTGATCAGCATGCTCTCCCCTTCTCTCCTTTCCCACCTCTCTCTGTCACACACACACACACACACACACACACACACACACACACACACACACACACACACAGAGCGCGAGGGAGTTCTCTGCATTCTCTTACAAACCCTTCATCTACTGCCTTTCAGTCCCAATCCCGTGTTCCAGAACTCTTTTCAAAAGCAGCAAGCTGGAAAATGACCACATGCTGTCACAGTTAGCTCAGGCGGTTCTTCCTATGGCCATTTCCAAGGGCCCATTCACTGAGTTATTTTACATACCAGGCAGACACCCTGCCACTGAGACTCCGGGCACACCAACTTAAAAGGCCAAACGTTAATGGACGCGTTCGGAGTTGGACAATGGGCCTGTGGTACGTGGGAAAAAATTGTCAGACAGCTCTCCGACACCAGCAAAGGAAGCCTCTGACCTTGTAGGTCAACCTTAGAAGGCTTTCTGTGTAAACAGAAGTTAGCTCTACAAAGCCTGCCGTTTACAACTATATTCATAACCTCAAAAATCCCAGGCCTGGGGTGTGGTGCTTATACTGCATATCCATACTCCATACATTACTCCTCCATTTCGAATGTGGGAGTTTACTAAGATTTTGTGTGGGCACTACAATAATGTTGGAATTAGAATAAATACAGTGTTATATTTTGTATACAAGAAACAAAGATATATAGTGCAATTTGGAAAAATATACAAAAATACGCACTAATGAGTAACTAAAAAAATCTTTAAGAAAAATATTTTGCAATATATAACACTGCTCATGACAACTCTTATCTCCTGAAATTTTCCTTTTAAATAAAACTGAACTGGGTCCTAAGTGCATGCAAAAGACCATGACACAAAAGACGAAATGTTTACAAATTTATTTGTTGTAAACAATTCCACCCTTTCACCTTTGAGGGTCTTACGAGTCTGTTTAATTCTTTTTGGGGTTAAAAACAAAGGTCAAGAGGACTGGTCAAATATGTCAATTTGAAAAGAATGGAAGTAAGGGTCAGGCAAAGTGGCCACAGCGCTGGCAAGCTGTCCCTTTCAAATCAAGTGCAACAGTGGCTGCTAATCTGGGAATAACAGTCAGCCATTAGTTTCAACTCAGAGTAAATAAGGTCTGTACGGAGCTGGAGGGGTTCTACTCTGTCATGCTACTTGATGTCTTTTTATTTTCAAATTAACTGTGTTAGATTGTGTTTTCAATAATTTTAAACAGCCGGCTTGTAAATAGCCTAAATAAATTTGTTAAACCAGGCTAGTCTAATACAAATTGGTTAAAATTTTACCAAAAAAATAATCATTCAAAATAGGTGGTACACTTGATGTTTTGTTGTATTTCTTATTTTTATAGCACTAACTAGTTTCGTGTTGTCATCCACAATGAATTAGACAGAAATAGAAAGACCACTGTGATATAACAATGTTAACGAGTGAAATAAGCTTTAAGTATATATTGCAGCAATTCCAATTAGACAGCGAGTTCACACTTTGGTGTTAATAAACCCTCACAAAGCAGGGCCTGATCTTTTGCTCTGTGTGTGAACTTCCGTTCCCAGCACATGTGTACTCATTAAAAAGGAGTGAGAGCTGCTTCTCCAGCAATGAGGCAGCACAAATCAGTTTAGAGATTCGTTAACCCTGTTTGCACCAACAGTCCACCTCTGTCCCAGAATGCAGGTGTGTCACCATTGAAACATCAAGTGAAAGTATTAAGATTCTTCCACTGGAGTTAATCCATTACCATTTACCCGAACAAAAGACTCACACGCTCTCTCACTAACATCTCATTTAATGGTTTAACAAACACATCATATTGTGGTGAACATTTGGTATTTATATACAAAAAATCTGAGAAATTGTACAAGAGAAACAGTTTCACATAAAAAAATTTCTAGCTTCCCTTATGTCAGAATAGCACATATTTTAAAGGAATTTTGAAAATTGTTCTTTTACCCAAGTCTAAGTTAAACATCTTTCAATAACTCGTCTCTTCAGTAACAAAGAGCCTTTGACATTTTAAAGCTAAATAAAAACTTTGGTTAACTATAAAAGACAACCACTGTACATATTCCTGAGCTTTCCAGAAGTTAATTGTGAGTTATTAATGTTATAGCAGTAATCCTGTGGAATTTATACCCATGAAACCCAGAAATTGTTGGTAAAGGGTCCAAGTTGAGTTGGTTAATAAAATACCATCAGTTAAATCAGGTGTTGTTATGGAAATATAAGTATTCACATGAAAATGTAGTTGTCATTCATTAGACAACACTGGTTTCATTTATTAAAATTTTCCTTACTGTATGTTGTTGCTAAAGTTAGGCTTTCCTGAAAGATTTTTGCTGTTGAAGTGCCTCCATTGCATTATATCATGATTATGAATTTGCCCTCAATCTTGCTTTCAGTGTGAAGATAAAATATGGGACTGAATGACACAAAAATTTACTGTTCTTGCATCACAAAAAATATCAACATTTTAACTAAGGAGGTAAATAAAGTGCAATAGCAAAGAGACACATTCTATTATTAAATATATTTTTTAATAAGACTAACAGAATTTAGTTTAATTAAATGGATCACATCTCCAAAACTTGTACACTTTGTAGTTTCCAAATTATTAATTTGCTGCAAATTCAGAATCAGAAATTCAAAAATATAATAAAATTTGTAAGTTAAAAAAAGAATGTAATTAAAGGTAAATGTAAAACAAAAACTCATCAAACAAGAATCTTTCTAAATAAAATTAACCATTTGACGTACATTCAATGTCATACATGAAATAATTTATTATATACAAGCAGACCCATAAAACCGGTGTATTCCATTATCATCCATATTGCTCATATCCTTTCCTCTGTTGCAGGTTGTACAGCCATATTTAATTCCATTCACTGCTGGCTGTGCATTCAACATGCGGGACAAGGTACAGGCTTAAGCTGCCCCATAGGGTCAGTGCTGAATCACAGTTGGCCACGCAGGAGGTTCTGACACAAAGACAGAAGGGAAACAGTGAGGGGTCTGGAGAGAGGAGTTTGTTGGTTTTGTCATTAAATTAGTTATCAGCATGTTAGCCCTGTTGATGAAGTGGAAAGGTCAGCTGGTAAGCTTGTTGGATCATTCAGAATAAGTGGATTACAAAGAGGTTAGAGCATTCTTTTAGCTGGGCAGATGTCCGGCTGCCACAGGGGTCAGAGGTTAAATGGCTGAGGTCCCAAGAGTCTTGCACTTCAGCCTATCTGACCTTAAAATGAGTACAAGGACCTTAAACATCAATTGACCCCCCTGAGAATAGCAGTAAGTACATTTCTTTACAAAAACCAGACCAGGGACCAATTTTAAATCGGGATGTTAAAACAAGGACATCGTAAATTCAAATGAGGTTCACAGCCCTTTACGCCAAACATTGTTCCTAACTAAAATAGAATGCATGAGTAGCAGAAGACATAAGACAGTACTGCTACAAACACACACATAGACACACACGAACACACACAGAAATTGCACACAGGTGCTGCAGCTCTTGAGTTTGATAAATCCTGCACAAGAAGGCACTGCTGCAGTGGAAAGCCCTGCCCCCCACGAGAGCCTCTTCAGAAGAAACCCACCCCCCCAACACACACGCGCGTGCACACACACGCACGCACACACCCTTCCAGCTCTCTTCTCCTCTGATGGTACTGGGCTCTCGCCCTCCGGTAGGTAAGCATGTAAGCTGACTCACCGCAGGCCTTCTCTGTCACACACTCTTACACACGTCCACCTGCAGGCTGCTTTCATCCATATCCACATCACCAGTAGGAGACAAGCAAAAAAGGATTTTTTTTTTATGCCCAGAGGTAAAGAGCAAGAATTTAAGGGACTACCCTTGGGGAACTACAGGAGGGAAGTTAAAACAGAAAAACAACCTTTTGTTCTTTCCAAAACAGATGAGAAATGATTCCATGGGATTATCTGATAATTACATGGTCTGGAAAAATCAATTCATTCCATTTACTGTGTGCAGCAAGTTTATTCCTGAGAACAAAGGAAGTGTCACCAGGGGTGTACCTGAAAAAGCAGCAGGCCAGTGTTACCAGTATTACACTGCCTCAGCAGGACAGCACGTAAGGACATGGGCCTGTATTGTGTCTATTAGCTGATGAGTGAACCAATCACCTTTTGGCTGACTGACCTAGTCATCCTCTCCTATGGTTCTAAAGACACCAGCATGCTTTAGTTTTTAGTCTACTAAAGTACTATCAAAGTCAAATTACACAGAGGAGAGTAAATACAATTAATTATACTGTCTGTCTAATCCAAAACACTATTAAGTATCTAGATGACATAGTTATCCTTTGCCTCTGTGTCTACTGTATTCTAAAGTATATAATCTCCATTGATAAGGATACAGGCTGTTACAACAAAGTAAAAATTTATAAGTGATCAAGCTAGCATCTTAATAGACGTAGACCATCCATTCCCAAGTTGAAACATATCTCCAGGGTTTTGCTGAAGCAGCAAATGAGCTGCATGACAAAGCTCACACTTAAACTGCAGTCTGAAATGTCTGACATAACCTGCATTCAGCAGAGCTCAGAAGTGAGCCCTTGCTAGCATTAAAATAAAATGAGTGATTTCATAAACAATGTTTTTTTTTTGAATACTCTAAAGGAGTTACCAGACACTGGGGCCAAAATTGGGGTAACCAGACACTGGGGCCAAAACTGGGGAACCCAGGCACTGGGACTGAAGGGACTCAGCATGCATGCGGTGCTCATCGACTCGTAGTCCACTTGACATTCTCGTGGCAAGAAGGGGCAAGGAAATTCCACAGCATTTGAATTGCTTTGATGTAAGGTGCGACAGGTGATCTTCAAAGATTTTTGTCCTTGTCAGCAGGTGTTCTTGTGACCTTGCGGTTGGTTTCACAGCATGATGCCAGTCAGTGTCTCAGGTGGAGATATAGGGGCTAATGTGTCTGGGTATGGTAATCTGTAACCTCTCTTCATAGGTTTTGGGTCATTCCCATACTGGGTCACTGTGGGATTCTTGATCACAAGAAGCACATATGGTGATGTAAAACAGGTAAAGTAAGGAGCATTAACCCAGGTTTTACCTTTGTGTCTAACTCCTAATGTACAATTCTCTCATGAAACTCTAAATATTTATTTCACATTCTAAATAATAATAAGAAAAGTTTTCTCTTTGTGAGCTTTGAGTTGTGTCTTTGCATATTTTAAAGAAGTGTTTATCTTTTGCAAAAAGATCTACAAAAACTGAACACTAAATTTCATTTTGAAATTCAATTAACCTGAAATGCTGATTTAATTTTTTCCTGAGTAAATTTTGGATATTTCTTCCTCACTTCCTTTTCAGTCAGGTGTATAATATTCTGCTAAACTAAGATTTCACCTGAAATAGTTTTGTGAAAGACTCCTCAAGCACCAGAGTGGAGAAGGTCTACCTTCTCAACAACAGACAATATCCAACAGGACTTTTTTTTCTACAAACTTGTCAAGTTCAAATATGCCTCAGAACTCTCTGTGGTCAAAATGTTTATTAAACAAATTTACAGCATCTATTTATTTTTTATTTTAAAAAAAACAATGGCTCTAACAATATTTATTATTATTATTATTATGAACCTGTATTGTGCATTATAACAAATTTCCTTAAATTTTCCAGGTTTCATGAATAAAGTTTTGAAAGTCATACTTTTTTATATGTTTGAGTAAAAATAATTGTTTTTGAAATGGTCAGTATTCTTAACACACCTTACATTTGTTATATGCACTGAAAAAGTTGGTAAAATTACCAGTTCCCGTTACAGAGGAGGAACCTGAACCCAAGTGCAATGAGCAAAACCAAGTAATGATTTTACTAGTGAAGAAAACAGCAGTCACCACATTTCAAAAAGTCTAAGAAAAAGCATTATCATTTGTAAAATTAGACATGCAACAAACTGAAAAATCAAAACAGCTAAATCCAAAACAGGTGACCAACAATGATAATCCAGACTGGTGTCATATTACAAGCCTTCCCTGTTCAAAATTAACCTCACTTTTAATACGGGGGCTAAAAGGCTCTATTAAAAATAGATACCAGCTGTGTTGCAATGTCACCCTTGCTGGCGTAGATTGCTGGTGGAGCCACTGGTCCTCTGCTCACCACAGTGACCCGTTAAAGAAGAGTTTTTTTTTGGAGAGATGTCAATGGGGGAAACATGTGACCTCTGGGGCAGGTCGAAGAGTCACCCTTCGCTGTGACGGACAGTCGGTATTGGTGTGCTGGGCCGCTGCTCAGACCCAGCTCTCCTCAACGTCTCATCCCTGTCAGCCGCCTCAATCAACTGACAGCACAGTGTGGCACTTTGTGTGGCCTGTGTGACATACCACCTACCTGTCACTGCTCCAGGGCCAGCCCCAGGGTGACCATGGCATGCCTACGTCTTCCTCTAACTGGAGGATGATGACAAGCCCTTTCCCACACCTCCTTTTCTTACACATCCTGTTCTATTGCAGTTGCAGTATCTAATTTTTGTTCTCCATCTCAGTTTGCCTGTCTTTAAAACATCTATCTATCTATCTATCTATCTATCTATCTATCTATCTATCTATCTATCTATCTATGTGTCATCAAATTTACTAGTGGGCTAATGATTACATTTTAAACATACTGTGAATGTGCTGTATTGACTCTTCTATTCTAAATATGGCAAAACACAAACTAAAATGAAGTATATGTGATATAAAATATACTCCACTCTCCTTTCCTTATCCCTCTCTCTTTTTTGTTTTCCCCCACAATCCATTTTAATGAAATTATGAGCCATTCCTTGGGTTTACAGTATCCATTATGGCTGTTCTCAAATGAAATGTGTGCATTTTTGTCTCTGAAATCATTTTATTTGATATCAGAAATTGATAACAGTTACTAGGGACTGACTGTGAGACTCCATTTGCTACAAGTTACTGTGCACTGCCCCCTACTGCTGTGGATGGAGCATTGTTAGGCTTTATAAGAACTATTCATCTATCAATTACGAAACCTAAATGAAGCTTCATGATACAAGTTGTCAGATATTTGGATAAATGTAAATATAAGGGATTTATTACATATTCGAATATGTTAATGTGTTCTATCTATAGGTTTAATTTTCCATGTATGTCACACATCTGTAAATACTGATCTGTAAACACTAAACATAAATATTAAGCAATATAGCAGCATTTGTTTATATCATGTTTCATGCGCAAGTCTGATGCCATACACAATATTTTGGTTTCCATCAGAGGGTGTTTGCATGATAATTGTCAGGATTTTGGGTTTGAAAAAAGTGACAAAAGAGTACAGATGACAGCATAGCTTGTATGAAGCAACATAAACGTCTGGCAAATATACACAGACAAGAATAAAAGTGTACTTACAGATACCCTCTCCCTCTTTGTCTCTCCCACACACACACAAACACATGCACATGCGCACACACATACGCACACATACACACACGTACGCACAAAGCACATGCACACACATATGCGCGCACATACAAAAACACACATTTAGATTTTAAGCTCTTTGTCCCATGTTGGTCTCGAGTTTGCAAATAATGTATTTTGTTACAAACACAAGTTTCCATTCTACATTTGACATGTTACACTTCAGTCTTTCAGTATATGATTATTGCAAGTAATGACTACCTTATTCTTTTTTTTCCCAAGAAAATTGCAGGATGTATGCATAGTTTGCTAAATCTATGCACTGAATATAAAAAAATACAGCAAAAAAAAGTCCTGCTACAGAAATAAATAAAAATATTTGCTGTGATAAGCACACATGGTGTCATTTCCATCAAAAGACATCATGTGCCCCACATTCTCATTAATGTCCCAGGTTAAAAACAAACCTTCAGGGTTATTCATGTGTCCCCTTTCCCATTTCATACTAACTAGGTTAAACTGAAGTGCAATAAAAATGAACTGAACAGAATTTGACTCAAATGAGAATGCAGCAATTATATGCACATACTGTGAGCATTTCAAATGGGGTTGGTTTTTAGAGGATTTGTCTAAAATTTAAGAGTACGTCTAATATTCTTTTTATGTTTTTGTCACTGAATGTGTTTATTCAGTCTAAGTTCTAAAGCGTTCAATTTTCTCACTAAATCAGAATAGCTTCTTTAAAGAATAATGCAGCATTTTTCTTTTCCTCTACCATAGCAACCTCATTACCACAAATAAAAGATACTGAAATAAAATAAATTTATTTTTTTCTATTCTAGGTATATTTTTTTCTTTTCTTTTTAAAAATTATTTTAAAATAGGCTAGTTTAGATTAATAAACATACAAAACACTCTTTGAAAACTTGCCTACCATAATTAAATATACCTTAAAGACAGCACACTAGCTCTACAAGAATATTTTCAAATACTGAAAATAATGCCAGTGGAATTGTGCTCTGTGAGTAAAAATCATGCGGTTAGCATTAACGAGGGCTTTCACTCACTAACGATGTGCACTCAAAGAAATCAGGATGGGGAAACAAAAAGAGAATAAAAGTTGGAGTGTCGACTCTCAGGCTCACACACTATTAAAAAAAAAAAACGTTATTCAGAGTTTTACTCGTCACACCATGTATAACTGAGTATACCCTCAAACAGAAATCTATGTATATGCGCATGTGCAAACACACACACACACACACACACACATACACACACACACACACACACACACACACACACACACAAAATCTTCATTAGTATGTGAATCCTGCACTTGTCTTTTACGTCTTTGTTGCTATTGTTGGTTTTAGTTTTGCACCCTCCATCAATACATTACAGGAAGAGATTTAATAAGTTTTTTAATGTGGGGAGAAAAGGGGAGCACTGCTGTATTGTCACTGTGTGGTAAAGGGGGGGCCGCTCACATTTCTTTACTTTCACCTGCTGGGACCCATTTGGTCTCTTTCAAAGAGAATAAAGAGGGAAAAGGCATAAGCAATATAGACATAAGAGTCCCTTATGCAGGCCAGTGGCGTAATCAGTGGGTACTTGTAATCTCCACAGTGCCTCACAGAGCTGGGCTCTAAGACAATTCAGCCTCATTCTCCTTCTGTCCCTTCTCAGACATCCCTGCTCCATTGTGAACCCCTAACAGGCCATGTGAAGTTAATGGGAAGCAGAGCAATAACAAGTTCTGTGTGTGTGTGTGTGTGTGTGTGTGTGTGTGTGTGTGTGTGTGAGACAGGGCAGCCACTAGAGATTTTGACCCCATGAAAAATATTATGTTAGATGTTATATTAAGATATACTATGTTCTATTTTTGAGGGCCTTGGTCAGCCATGGCACCCCTGGTGTGTGTGTGTGTGTGTGTGTGTGTGTATGTGTGCGTGCATGCGCATTCTTTTTTCCCCCAACACACTGTGGAGTTTTTGGTTCCTCTCCTTCATTGTTGTCTGGCTTTATCTTTAACCTCAATCATTCATCTGCTATGAATTCTATACTATCTCTAATTTCTTTCTGTAAAGTGCTTTGAGACAACTTGTTGTGAAAGGCGCTATAGGAGACAGTATGAAGTGTAAAACTGATTTTCTACCTTTTCAGGTCAGGGCTTTTTTTATTAGTCTTGTAAATTTACTTCTACATTTTAAATTATTTAGGTGTGTCTGTGTGTGTGTGTGTGTGTGTGTGTGTATGTGTGCATGCGCGTGCGTGCTCGCACACGCCGATGTGTGTGAACAACATTATTCAAATGTTCAAATTGTGCTCTCACAAAAAAAACTACAAAAAGTTGCCAAGTTTTAAACACCCAAAGATCATGTATTACACTGACCTTCTGGGGGGACAATAGTCAATAATTTATCAAACAATAATGCCAAAGGTGTAAAAACTACAATGGTACACTTCGAAAAATGTGTTAAAAAACTACATTTTTTTTCCAACAAGTTAAAGTATTATAGTGACACCTACTGGTGAAAACTAGCATATAAAAATGAAAAACGTTGCTCTATTTTTGTAACATTCTAATTTCAGGTTCTCTATTTTGTTTGATGGCGTATAGTGTAAGTATGTATGGTATCAAAATTAAGTATTTGAAACTGCACAAAGTTTACAACACCTTTAAAATTAATTCTTTATCTGAAATTTTGAATTTGATGTCAAATTTGCAGCACAATATACCTAAATGATGATGCATAATTTCCATATCCTGTGTTGGAGAGAAAAATAACAAAAGCAAACACTGCCTTTTACGTTTCCAACCAATATATGTTAAAATGAGACACACTGTGCATGTAAATGAAAATACAGCCCATGATTTCTGTCTGTGAATGGTCTAGCTCAGTCTTCAAAAACATCTGTGTAAATAAAACATTCAAAAACATGGCATAGAGAGGGAAATTATGTATTATATCAATGAGAAATCCCAAAACTAAATGACTGAGTATTAATTTCTACAAAAAATCTAAAATTCATTTACAAATTGGATTGTTTACACAAAACTGGTTTTCATGACATCTGTGATAGTATGTTTTTAAAAACTCTTATAAGAGCATTGTCATTAAACACCTGTAATGTGAGAAAGAAGAATCTATGTCAATATGTACAGTCACTCACTCACTCACTCCCTCACTCACAAAGCTCTTCCCAGGGCCCCAGGTGGCCTGGAGTATATCTCAAAAAACCACACAAACTTTGGCCAAAAGTCTGAGTTCACAAAAGACCCAAGGTGATGCCTTTATGTTGATACAAGGTCTGTGTATACTTCAATGCTTACAGAACACTTTTTCTAATCTTTCAGAAGCAGTTGTCCTAACTTTTAAGATATGTGCATGCCTTTATTTATTAGATTGTAGGTACAGGTAGCTCAAGGCTGCTATTTAATCAGGGTCAGCATCCAGAATTTGACTAATGGTCTGCCTTAACATGTCAGGCTGAAAGAGTGTCTGAGTGTGCATGAATTTGAACACGTGTGTAATCTATTATATGTTGCTGTTCAAAGATATATGGTAGGTAGAGATGCTCAGCAACCATGTCCCATTAGCATGCTACTGAGCATGCTCAGTAGACCCAGTACAATTAAGTGTTATTTGTTAATTCATTTTTAGTCATTTTCAATTGGTTTGATTTTCATCTTAGACTTCTCAATCTTTATATTTTTAAAAAGGGAGCTTTGGCTATTTATTATAGAGAAATTACCACACAGGCCTACAATAACTGGAAAAGTTAGGTAGGCTTTGGAAAAGGCTCAGTTAGGTAACTTTTGGAAAAGGCTAGATTATTTTCCTGAATGGAGATTGTAATAAAAGTGGAGCGAGAGAACATTTCATTTTTCAGCTGATTACATGGGGATTTTTCAATAACAGACACAGCACCAGAACAAGATGTTTCTGAAGAATCAAATATTATATAACTGCTTTCAATGTGACACAGACAATCAATGAGTGAATTACCATGATTTTATTGGCAGCAGACCTTAAATTAATCTCCTAGCAGCACTAGTCAAATGCACATTTAACCTGTTATTTCTTAAGGGTACGATCAAATTCTTTTACAATTAACATTGCTTCTTAAATTCTGAAATACCATCATTAATTTGATATCATTTCAAAAGCCATATATATATATATACATACATATATAAATAAGTATATATATGTATGTAAAAAATTAACACAACTCATTTACACAAGATTTAAATTCCAAGAGGCTGTTGTATTAACAGTGTGAACAATACAAGCTGATTTGTCGATGTACTTTTCCATTCTATATTCCATATGTGTCCTCTTTGTTTCACCTATTTACTCCTATGTATGTTAGATTGACCCTAAGAAAATATCTTGAATATAAAGGCAGACAAAGTAAAACTCAACTCACTGAAAATGGAAAAGAAAAACTGTGAAATTTTTTAAATTTCAAATTGCAGTTTCACAAAGCTCCAGTTTATAGAAATGGTGAAATTACATTGTGAATTTGCTATGGAACATCCGTATTAACATGACGAGTGCCTTCTGACATCATCATGATTCTTTGTCCTTGAAAATTTTTCTAACCTCTACACCAGCCTGTAGTGGTTTCTATAACAACCACAGCAGTAAGTGTTTATAAGTCACAAGAAAATTAATACTAATCTAGTTACATGATAATGATACTTATGGAAAGTCACCAATTTGCTAGTTAACAGAAATGTCCAATTGTATCTGATTACAGGAGCAATACATAATATTTTCTCATGAAAACAGATCATGCAGTGGAATGATGCATTTGAATATTCTCAACACAGTCCACATTAACATTTCTGTGTTCTTTAAATTCATTGTGCAAATACTCAGCAATAACACATTTTCAGACAAAATAAGAAAAGTCATTGAAATTTGGCACAAATAATACTATTAATAAAATAACAGGTATGATCCTACATAAACATTTTAGTTTGTCAGCATCAGTAGAGCATCTTGCAATAATGGCAATGATCAGGAAAAACAAAAGAATATAATAATTGACAACTTTAATTAATAACATGACAATCTATAAATTAATCAATTCATTGTATTCATTAATAGTGCCTAACATTGTCTGTAGTATTTTCATTTCATTAGAAATAAAAATGAAAGTATGATCAGGGCTTAGTTTTAGAACAGTACCTATGTTAGCTTGTGCTACATTTTTCCATACAACACAATCCTGTCCTGAAACAGGTGTGTATATCAAGCCAGATAAATAACACTTGGAGCAAAGCAGCTTCTCTCCATTTTCACTCTCATCTTAAAATCATATCTACATCTACATTTTGTAGATTTAGCCAAATGAAATACACAGCCAATTATATATATATATGCAAATAAGTTACCCATCATCTATTCGAAATCGCATTTGTGTTAGATAAAAATTTGCAGACAGTGTAATACTGTAACACTCAAGCCATATCATTTAACCTCAAAAAGGAAAAAAATAATAATATTTTGGGTCAGATAATCATTACAGACACAGAAAGACGAGGCAAGGCAGAAATTGAGAGTAAATAAATACATACCTGTTTAAATGTTTTCTTTGATATTGGTTTATGCAGGATTTTAGAGCTTCAAAATGCAGCACATTGAAAATAAAACAGCAGTGCCATGGTGATATGCAAATTAATGACTGCCACTGAATGCAAGGACCATTTATTATTCATAAATTACTCATGTTTATGCAAATTAGGTCATACAGAACTACTGATGTGTGGTGGGGGTGGTGATTAGAATTGTGGGTGGTAGTTTTGATATTCTTTGTTACAGTATATTCTTTATTAAAATTCAGATTTTTTTATTGAAATCTAAAATGACCAACTAAACATTTCGTGTAAAACAAAATTCTCATTTTACATTCCGCTGTGTACGTTTCTTTGACAATTATTTAACTCTTGTATTAAAACGTGACAGACAATGACGTAACATTGGTCACAAAATGAACAAATCTGCCTGCAAAAAATTCAGTCAAATAATTACGCCAAGGAGCAATACGATAAATATTTTCAAAATTACATTCAATGATTGATGAAATTTTGAATTCTCTTATTTGATTATGTATGTATTTTATGATATAGGATTTAAAACACCAAGATGCTATTCTAAAAATATTTTGTGGAACATTCCCCTTCAAAACCTCATGGGTTACAGTCATACCACCATTTTGTCAATGAAAAAATATAAATAGGGAAACTGACACGAGTAAGAAATTTGATACGTTATATGACCTGTGCTAATGCTAAACAGGATATTACCATGCAACGGATTCTGTCAAGTTTATTTATATAAATAAATCAACAAGTATGAACAAAGCAAAAGCTGTACTGCAATCGATATGTCATAGCTCAATATTTTCACTGAGTAACATTTAATTATTGAAATTAATAATTAATCTGAATGCGCAGCAAAACCAAAATGCTACTGAATGACCTCTCAGCCATTGTGTGACTGTCAGTCAGGTACAAAGATGTACACACAAACCCATGCACACACACACACACAGTCATGTCAATGACACATTTTTGTGAACTTGTCTTCCCTTCTGATGGTTTTACTGAATGCGTGTTCCCTCCTTGTCCTCTTGCTCTTCTGGATTTCCTCAAATTGATGTTTGAGGGGGCCAGTGATGGGTGCATCCTCTGAGTTGTCAGCCTCGTCTCACTTGCTGGAGGATGATGGACACTATGACTTCTTTCTGTACAGGTCCCTGTCAAATCCCTTGTCTGCATGGACAGGGCCGCAGCAGGAAAGAAATACATTGCTGGAAACATGCCATTAAAATGGAGTGTAGCATTTTTGAGCTGCTTCATGGTTTCTTTGTGCAACATGATATGATAGCTCAGAAGAAAGTCAAATATATGCAGGTAGTCAAGCAAAAATCACATACCAGTACCATATTTTAAATACAGTGCTACGTGTTACTGCACTGGCTACACAGGAAAAAAATCCACTCAGCTTTAAATAAATGCCTGACAAATGCCAAAAACCATTGGATTGTACTTATACCGTGACTTCAGGAAAACTGAAAATAAACAGCACAAGCAACACACTCCAAAAGTACCAGCACACTTGAACAGGAGCAGCACAGAAGACAGCATAAAAACAGTAAGGCTTAACAAACATTTAGAGCTGCACATCGGTAGGGAGGCGGTGAGTTAACTTCACTATAGAGGCTTAAAGTCCCATGTGATAACAAACGTGGTGTCTCCTTGCACCTTCTCCTGGCCATTGGGGAAGAGTATGTCATGCAGGATTTTAAGGAATCTAAGAACATGAGCTGTGTTGTAGAAGCCAAGAGTGGCACTCTGACTAATTGCAGTGTGATGTTTCCACCATGAACATGGACAAAAAGCAAACCTGTCTTTTATGGTGGTCAAGCACTGATTTCTGTGTGATCCGATTGGTTACGTGTCCTCACATGTGCAATCTAAATTTAGGTCATTGCTAAATGAGCGTGGTGCTTGAGTGGAAGTGTTTAGCAATTCACACATATAGGCTTTCAGTTTTAAATTCTGTGTCTAATCTAGAGAAGTGTGCATTTAGTGTGTTTTGCACAAAGTGCGTTTGTGTGTAGCGTTCTGCCAAAAGTGTGAGGCTGACAATGTGCGTATAGTTGTTACCATCTGTGCTGATGTTTTGCTCCTTGTGCGTCAGGTTTCAAAAACTGTGTATTTTGATTAATTTTACTGTGTAAGCAATCATTAAAAACTGCACAATTGTACATATTTCACTGGAAATATTGACTCGCCTTTGCCTTTCTCTTCCTCGTCAATGGCCTTCATAGCCTGCTAGGCCTCTTCTTACTGTAACTGTCACTCTTCCTCTTCCTCTGTGTTCTTGCTGCTCCATCATCTTCTCCTACCACCTGACACATCATTGCAGTGTTCTTCCAACAGAGTTTGCACAGGTGCAACATGAGCGAGACTAATTGGCAATCAGGATGTTGCATTTTCAAGGCCTGTGTTTCTACATGAACATCCATCCATTATCTTAACCGCTTATTCCTGGTGAGGGTCGCGGGGAAGCCTGGAGCCCATCCCAGAGCACATAGGGCGCAGGGCAGGGGACACCCAGGGCGGGGAGCCAACCCACCGCAGTCTACATGAACACAGTTTGCTAAATGACGCAATTTGTCTTCAGAGATTTGCACAACTGTGACTTGGAGTAACATTTGAGTAAGAACAGTGGATTGTGATTAGAGTTCAGCAGTTTGAAGTCATGTTATTGATACATACCCCATTATACAGTATTACTGTGTGCCTACCGATAACGGGGCAGGGCATGGGAGTCAAATTTTTCATGTTGTGTTATTACTGCATGTAATTTTGAAAATTATTTTTAAACTTCATTTCTTATTTTATGCATGCATACACAATAACTTTTTACAATATAACAACAAAACAACAAAAATGATTTAACAGAAAAACAAGGCAAAAATAAAAATGTGCATATTAATGTTACAGAAACAAGATAGCCTATTTGTCAACCTATTCTAGGTTTTTGCTGTTACATGACATGAGATTCTAGTGATTTTTTTCCCCACAATTTCTTTATTGGATAAATTAGGTTCACATCATTTACGGAAATTCTGTCTTCACTTTCATAACATCTTTTATACCATTCAGGTAATTTTTTTTCCCCATGAAGGTAATTAAAGGGATACCGCTGCTATTTTTACAGTTTTTGTCAATTACTCAGACCCATTTCTAGAAATAGCGATTGCAACAATGCAAATGTTTTATAACCTTTCTCTAAACTATACATTCAGCAAATCTTAATGTATCGAGAGCAAAATGAAACACTGGCTTCAAAACAATGAACTCACTTCAAAATGTGACATTCACATCAAAATAGCGCAGACTTATCACATGGATTTGCTGAATGGCCCATGCATGTCCACACGGCAGAAAAATTACAAACACCGTTATAAAAGTAGGCTTGTAATTATGGTTTGCAGTGAACTGTCATTAATTTGTTATGTTTACAGTAAAAATCTGTACAGTTAAAAAAAAAAACAGTAAGGAAAAGGAACTAGTCTGGATCGCACTTTTGCCTCTGTTCGGCCACACATTTTCATTAACATCACAGGAAATGTTTTTTGAATGTCTTATCCAGCCCTGGCAATCCTCTGCTATAATGTCACCACAAGCATCCCCCATTGCCTGCAGTAGAGTTACTTGCTTGTAAATATTGCAGTAATATACCTTCCAGTGCCAAGATAAAAAAAAACCCTAACCCTAACCCTGACCCCTAACCCCTAACCCTAACCCTGACCCCTAACCCTAACCAAGCTTGACCAGCTGCTGCACAATGGAACCTGACATTGTCCCAGACTACAGTGTAATGAATCGGCTGATATTGAAGACATGGATCTCCTTTATGGGATTAAATGACAATGTCATGAAGAGCATCAAGAAAAACAAGAAGATGAGCTGTGTTGTATGGACCAAGTGTTTCATGGTGATGGAGGACCCCATGCATGCTGATAGCAGCACGGATGGTTATGTTACCCCTACGCTGATCAGGAACATCCACAGTGGCACACTGTCCAGTGATGTTTCTCCCACAATACTGCCTTCTGCTGAGCCTAAATCCTGCCTCATCTACATGTATTTTTTCATGCTGGACAGCACCTGCATCCATCTTAAGCACCCTCTGAAAATGAAGACCCAAACTCTTACAGTAGGTAAAGACAGTCTGTGCACTGCATTTCATTACAATATGTGTATGCTATTCATCCATAAAACTCTTTACTTTTTTGCAATTCACACATTGTAAATGTTTGCAAAGACATGATCTGTGATAATTCTCTCCCTTGTTTCCATTAAACATATTGCATTGTTGGCCAACAGAATGTCCACTGTGGCAGTCTCTTGCACTGGAGTAAAAAGATCCTGCCTCCCACCCATTGGAAGTCGTCTCTCCACTCTGCGAGAACACAGAATGCTTTATTTACTGTCACTACTACAGTCAATATATAAACTTCACAGATGAATGCACAACACAGTCAATAGTCAAATTTTGTAGTCAGTACAGTTCAAAAGTGCAATACAGGAACAATTGACTTACCAGTTTTCAGTGCTAAACTGTTGTATTATGGAAGCTACTGTGAATTTTGAAAGGTAAGGCTGCACATGTAGATCTGCCTCTCTCACTCTCAAGCCATCGTACATGGTCAACTAGTGTAGCCCAAATTTCATTTTGCACCGTTTTTCTCCTTGGGTGAGCTCTACCTCTGCTCACCACTGGTTAGCACCATGATGCTCCATTGTGTAGCACTTGCATAGGCAATGTCTTGTATACATGTTTCCTTTATAAATCAGTTAACTGCTCAAGTTCAGGAGCTTCATGGAAACTCATTGGCTGAACTCTGACAGGGGAACTGAACTGAATTGAATTGTATGTAATTCATGCTCTTACTGCATTGTCTAGCATTTCACTCTATACACACTGTACTGTACAGGTATTGTGTAGGGTCTATGGTGGACTTGTAGTAGCCTAGTGATTACAGTAGAATACTGTAAATATTTGGCTATGAACATCATGGAACTGAGGGTCAGTTCCATCTGCTCCAACATTCCTGTGAAAGTTTTTTTTTTCCCTTTTTTGTCAGTCTCAAGTTAAGGCTAAATTAAAGCCAGGTGACAATGAAGGAGAGAAACAACAAAAAAAAAAACTGTAGAAAAAAATTAAAAACTCTGGGGGTCCAATGCTGACTGGTTGATGTCAGAGGTCAGAGGAGATGTGGTGGATGTGATGGATTCGCATCATGGATGTGCAGCCGACAAATCTGCAGCAACTACGTGATGCTATCATGTCAATATGGACCAAAATCTCTGAGGAATGTTTCCAACACCTTGTTGAATCTATGTCACGAATAATTAAGGCAGTTCTGAAGGCAAAAGGGGGTCCAACCCGGTATTAGCAAGGTGGACCTAATAAAGTGGCCAGTGAGTGCATTTGTCTACATGTATTACAAGGGTGGGGCCCACTTGTGAATTTAATTAATTATCTTACACTTACCCATAATATTGTAGAGGCGGAACTCCACAATATTTGGATTTATTACTAACATTATAAACGCAGTTTCTTTGACGTTATCCCAATATTAATATATGTGCTGGTTCTACAGTGTAAAATCTATAAATATATGTGCTGGTTCTACCTGTATTGAACAGTAAAATAATTGTTGCTGTGGTTAGTATGGTAAGGATTAAAAAAAATACAATAGTGTGTTATTTTGGTTACAGTTCAACAATGCAGTATGAGAAAGAATATCGTAAAATCACTAAAAATATGATCTGTTATTATAAACTAGTTTACAAGCAAATCACTGCTGAATACAAAAGCGCAGTACGACCATCTACTGGCTAAATAGTAAATCGTACAACGCATGAATAAAAAAAAGAATTTGTTGATAGATTAATTGTTTTAACAACATTTTAACAACTATTTTATGAAAATCAGAATTCGTTAACTTTTCTATTACGAATAAATTCACAGTATCAGTGAGAAAAGTCGAAGTGTCGCCCTTTGCCCGTATTGACGCGACATTACGGTAATAATGTCGTCATCAGGAAGAAAAGGAGCGTGCTGTCCAACACATGCCTGTAAATACATAGCTATGTGTGTGTGTGTTACAATCGCCGGTAGTTTATCTTGTTCATTATGTTGACATCTCAATTTTAACTTATTTATCTTATCATTTAACTGCTGACTTCTTCGGGCGGACGTAAGGAATTTAATGTTTTTTTTTTTTTTTTACTAGCTAAAACTGTGTAGTTACCTTGGCGGCTAGCTTATATAAACGTGTTCTACTAAGCTTAACTAGTTGCAAATATTATATATAGCTTTACATGTTGGATAAAAATAGGAATATACAAATGTTTTGCTATTGAACAACACTTAAATTACTTTATGTACAAGTACACAATACGAAACAGTCATTTTATATTTAGTATATAAGTTGAGTGTTTGTTGTATTTATAAACAAAGTCAGCTTGATGTATGTTTTTGTTATAAATGGCCGTACTTACAATTAAAACGTATATAGCCTAACCATGATGAAATGGAGAATAAACAAAATTAGAACTTAATTAAAAAAATGAAGTACTATTTGAGGTAATGCCAAGTTAAGGACACTCGAGAATCTACGTAAATCTACTTTTTTACGGTTTTAAATTTTACGGTTTAGCGACTATTAACACTTAACCCTTATGGTGTTCATATTGAAAAAAACAAGTATTAATTAATTAATATAAAGTATTGATTAACATAAACAGCGGGTCCCACAGACCGAACACCATACAAGGGTTAATGTAAGAAGTTATTTCTTACACTTGTCTTGTTGTTAGTAATGGTAGTTGTTGTAGTAGTACTAGTGAAATGTCCCACCCATAATCTGTTATAATTTTCAGGAGAAAATGTATCACAATAGCTCACAGAAGAAGTTCTGGACCTTTGAAAGTGAGGAGCTTTTAGAGCAGCGAAGACTTGAAGCCAATCAGAGGTTTCGTGGTAAAATTCATGCCGGTACAAAGGTAGGAAAATGTACGTTTTAAAGTCTTAGGACGTACTGTAATATATTTTAATTCACAATAAAATTTGTGTTCATGTATGGAATCTGTTTTGCTGTAGTTGTTCCTGAGATGCAATTTTTCTCCGTGTTGTAGAACAGCATGCTAACTTGTGTGTTTTTTTTTTTTTTTGCCCCACAAGGTTGTGTCTGCAGTGAATGGCTCTTTATTTTTGGAGCCGTTGGAAGAAAATGTTCTTTTCAGACATTATGAAAGGAGACTCCTTGACTTTTGTGCTAATTTCAAGCCACCAATGCCTAAATCAGTTGTGGTACTTCATCAGTATAATTTATTTTATATTCTGGTAACAGTAGTAAAATGTTTTATATCCACTTTATGGAAATTGACTTCATATGTTTTTAGGGCACGGCAAGTATGTACTTTAGAAGGTTTTACCTGAATAACTCACTAATGGAGTACCATCCAAGGATTATCATGTAAGTGTGAAAAAGCTGTGATTTTGTAGCAACAAGACATTTTAAGTGTGTAAAATTGCCCACATCTTAAAGAATGAGAAATGTTATATAAATGGGTCCATTGGAAGTGTGTAGCCGTTCAATGGAGAGATGAAAATACTCTCCGCTGTGCTGTCTTTGGCAGGCTTACATGTACATACCTGGCTTGCAAGGTGGATGAATTTAATGTGTCCAGCAGCCAGTTTGTTGGAAACTTACAAGAAACACCAGCAGGGCAGGAGAAGGTTTTAGAGCAGATCCTGGAATATGAACTTCTCCTCATCCAGCAACTGAATTTCCACCTTGTGGTTCACAACCCCTACCGTCCAATGGAAGGATTCCTCATTGATCTCAAGGTACAGGTGGACCGAAATATTTTACCAACCTTTGTAGAATGAGTTAATAAGTACATGACATTAATTTTTCTCTTTTATATCTGATTAAGTCAATTTATATTAAATGTATGATTAAAAATCACTTGATTTTCTGTGGCTATAAGGGTGTAAATTCACTTGTCCTTCCCTGTTTCAGACCAGATATCTGACAATGGAGAACCCGGAGACATTAAGGAAGGCTGCAGATGACTTTCTTAACCGTGCGACTATGACGGATGTGGGTCTTCTCTTCGCACCATCGCAGATCGCTCTGACCGCAGTGTTGAACAGTGCTTCCCGGGCTGGTATAACCATGGAGAGGTGAGGCAGCCTGTTCATGCTGTGAATAACCGATCAGCCACACGAGGGTGCTGTAGTTTTACTACTGCCAAGTTTTTTGTGTTTATGCTATTCCCTTAACAAGCAGTGCAGTGTAGGCTTGGTAGACTTTATAGACGGTTTTTGTATCCAAATGAAACAACAGTCTGGGTATAATTTTTTATACCTAGCTTTATTTTCCATATATTGTAGGTTTCCTTAGCATTTAAATTAGACAAGGTATTATGATTTGTACTTTTATATTTAATACAAGTGTGACCCACAAATGTTTTGGCTTTCAGTGATGTGCCTGTAACATGAAATATATTTTTTCAGTACATATTTACATGGAAAAAATTTGTCAGACGTTGACAGTTTACAATTTAATTTTTATGATATACTCTTGTGTCTTCATGGATCTGTTTTGATATATAGTAATTTTTTTTTTTTTTTTTTAGTTACCTAACAGAATGCTTGGGTTTGAAAGACAAAGACACCTTGTGTAAGATGATTGAATCAATGAGACGTAAGTATTTTGCTTTTGATTTTAAGTAGGTCCTGATTAATTTTTTGTGATGCAGCTACTGTAATCCTGTTGTCCAGTACCATTTAAGAATATACAGTGACGAGAAAAGGTTTGTGCACCCTTTGCAAGTTTGTGATATCAAGTGGTTTGGTGTTCATGAAAGTTATCATTTTTGCAGAGAAATTGCTATGTTCTTGGTAACAAGTTTTTCTTTCTGTCAGGTATAAAAAACCACTTGAAGAAGTATGAATCCCCCAATCCAGAAGAAGTCAACATTTACAAACAGAAACTTGAAAGAATACATGCTGAATTTACTGTGAACACAAATTCGTGAGTGTTTTCGTTTCAAAAAGTTGTACTGCTTTTAATATACATAATTAAATTCTGTTTTCACTGGTGTAAATGGTAGTTAGGAGGGCAGAATTGATCTAAAAGAGCATATGGGCTATACAGTTTGTTTGGGGGGTAAAACACTCAGTAACACAGGAGTGAAGAGTACCCTAATTATTTGGCGTTTAAGTAAACTGGATATGAAGGTCTGCAGTGGGTTGGCGCCCTGCCCTGTGTGTTCTGGGATGGGCTCCAGGCTTCCCCGTGACCCTTAACAGTATGAAGTGGTATAGAAGATGACTGACTGGATATGAAGGTCATCAGTAGTTTAAACTTAAACGTTCTGTAATTTACATGCACCTTGCCTGTATTTGAGTGATCTTTTGTTCCCCAGAAAGCGAAAAAGAGGATATGAAGATGATGATCATGTTACCAAGCAGCAGCCGGCTGCAGAAGAGGTTAGTAGAAATAGGCTTTTGATGTGCACTCTTGTACAGTTAGCTTGGCTGTTTATGCATAATCTGTACTGCTAGGTCATATTGAGCCAGTACTAATAATGGTGACCACATTTCACCAGGAGGAATGGAGTGACGAGGACTTGGAAGCACTGGGGAGTTGATCACGTGCCTGTTCCTGTCCTTTCACCATCCAAAATTGCATTGGTTTATTGCATTGTGTAGTAGTAGTAGTAGTAGTAGTCATGCAGGATTTGTGCTTTGTACTTTCCCAGAATCTGTATACATTTGTTTTCCTCAGGTAAAACGTATTGCTTCATCTGCAGTACCTGCTGTTCCACTTTGGGACAAAGAAATCCCTTATGGTTTTTCATCTTGTAAAATGAGGGAAATCACAAAGATCAAGGAACGTTCTGAATGCTTCAGCATTTAGAAAGTACCAGAATTTTTTGTTCTAAAGCAGGATAACATTCAGGATGGTGGTATGCATTCTCCAAGTAGTCCAGCTTTAGTTTTTTTTTTTTATAAAAACACCATATTTAAGTAGATGAAGTGTCCCACGGAAATACAAAAACCCTTACCTTAGGCTATAAGTATGTTGTGACAATATATTTCAATTTTTATAATGCTTTATTTTGTAAGGGAAGGAAAATGCAGAATTTATGTTGTGGCCTGTACTTCACGTGCACTCTGAGAATGCAAAGTCCAGGGAGATCTTGGCCCACTGTAAACATGAGGTTATCACAGACTAAAAGGCAGATAGCATACTGTGCAATCGTCTTACAAAAATTTAAGACATGTAGCCTGCCCTCTCAGACCACTCCAGAAGTCAAGAATGTGACATTAAATTTACAAAACATTTTAATAAGTGCACAAATTTGTTACAACGGTCATTCGAAATTTCCGGCTGTAAACATTTGATAGAGCTCGTTTCCTCCTTTTTACTCGATTATGTGTATTGTCTGGTATTAAAAAATTCAAGGAAGACTAAACCAAACAAAGTATGAAAAGGTTTTGGAGGGGACAACTTTCATATTTGATTCCAGCAACAGAATTTGATATAAAATAACTATGTAGAAAGGAATATTTCCTATCTAGGTTTGTCAAAAACAATATGGACAGATAGGAAATGGCTAAGTTGAGCACTTTCGTATGTCAAAAAAGGTCAAATTACAGTATAAAAACCATTACAGCTTGTAATCCAGTTAAGAAAAAAAGCTCACATAGCATCTCAGCTAACTTGTCTCACAAACAGACAAAGGTATACACACTTTGGCAACTTGTGTTTAAAATACTCAAGTCTTAGGCGTCCTACGGTTTGTTACCACTCTTAAAGGTTGTGTACCCAAGCAACAAAAGTCAGCAGCTGCATGTAAATACAAAAAAAAGTAATTTCCTGCACATTCAGCTGTAAAAGTCAGCTCTGTAGAAAAAAAAAGACAGGGGTTTGTTCTTTTTTTGCTATCGGTTGCTGCATAGCTCACATGGCACAGGAATGTGGCAGAAGTGCGACAGGAAGATGCTGCTTGGGTTGCCATGGTGAGAGTGGAGCGTGCTCGTTCCCAGGTGGCTCTCCTAATGATGGTTACTACCTGTTACTGTTAGACAGTGAATACTGAGCCTGTTTTTGTTGCAGGAGCTCTGTGATTGCCAGAAGCTTTTTCAATACATGCTGCAAAATACAAAGAGAATTAAATTAGGTGAAGGAGAAAAAAAAAAAAAAAATCTGGTACAAAACATATGGAAAGTGACCTTTTTTCCTTTGCTGGAGGAGTGAATGCATCAACCTAAATGTTTCCTGTCAGATTTTACAAGCTAATCATGTTTGGGCCTGGCTGACCTGGCTAATACCTAGGCAGGAACAGGAACACTGTAGAGAGGTGGAAGGCTAGGGTGACTCCAAGGGCTCATAAACTGACATTTTGCATTTTATTCCCAAGAAATCAGGCAAGAGATAGTTTGGAATTTTGTGTAGCTGCTGTGCTTATCTAGTGTTTGGTTGGCTGTACAGAAAGGTAAAGTTATAGCTTAAAGCAGACACACAAACCTGCTGCGCTCCCCTCTCGTTGCTCAGAGTTCGAAGCTCATCTGAATGTGTGCAACAGATCTCATGCAAGGCAGCCAGGTCACGGGACAAGTCAGTCCTAAAGTGCTCAGTAGTGTCTGGGAGCTCAGGAACATTCTACGGTAACACGGCGACACGAACAGCGTTCACAGGATGCTCATTGTATCATTTCAGCTGACAAGACATTTTACACACTGAATGCGTATCTGCAGCTTACCCAATATTACATTTAAATTAATCATACTAACCCCCAACTCATCAAGAAACATGATCATCCGATGTTTATTACTCTTAATGAATGGATTTACACCCTCCATGTATGGTTCCTGTAAACAAAGTCCATATAAAAATGTTAAGTGCATAAACTCAACGTAGGCTACTTCAGGCAACCTGTAGCTTTACTTCAAGCATCTAACCACAAACCACAACATTTTGCAGTAACTGCAGAAATGCAGCAAGCGTGTTTTGCAATGTCATGTTTTTCTGCTCATTTACCTTGGCACCAAATTCGACCAGGTTTGCCAGGTTTTGAACAGACTTGGCTACCAGTGTGAGGGTCCGGCCAGCTGTACTAGAAGGTGGGTCTGAGTACAAATAAAATCAGTGAAATGGGGGGGAAATGAGGCAGGGAAATATATCAATCTGATATACATTCAGTGTTTAAAAGCAATTCACGATTTTTTTTTGTTAAACACTTGGAGATGCACATTTCTGATAACCTAAAGATCACAGCGTGATTTAAGCGAAATCTTACCAGTAATAATGCTGAACATCCGTGGGTTCAAAATCGCGGGGCAAATCAGACGCAAAAAGACAAACCCGCTGGAAGAACACGTTTAAAGAACTCAAGCACCAAAACAGACCAGTTTTATAAAACAGATACAAGAATATAAAAAGTGATGATTGTGGAAAAGCACAGGATTCACATGCATCATCTCCCACACACACCTCACAACCCTAGTCCTCATTGTAGTATTTGCTGGCCACTTCTCCTTCACGGATTTCTGTAAACACCCATAAATGAATCTCAGCGTCCTGCAATGAAAGGCAAAAACACAACCATATCACTGAGGAGTGCTTAAAAACTTTTAAAAAGCACCAATACATAAATTTCAGTTTCATTAGCCAACACTGAAAGGGTTTCTAATGATTAGTTTGAAAAGATAAAGGCCCAACTGAGCTGTCTGGTACATTTTTTTCCCCTAGTGGTTTATAGAAACCCTGAATAACCTTAGAAATTATATACTTACGGTGGAAGAATTTCAGCTGCCATGAATATTTTTTCCACAAGCTCTGACAGGATATTTAGGAGATGTGCCAGATTCATATTAACATCTTCATTTTTCTCCAGCTTGGATGGATTCAGCTGAACAAATAAAACAAGAACACATGTAATACACCAAACACTCCTGCTTTAGGAAGTTAAACGCCTGTGAAATGCAAGACTATTGTCATTCCTTTCGATAACACATTCGGCTTACCAATCCCCCAGTTGCATTTAACAGCCTGCTGAAAAGCATTTAGTTTATAATGAAATGTACGGTTTCCTACAAGACTGCAACAAATTACTAGAATGTTACTTCTAAATGAAGACTTTTTCAAAACAGTCCCTATATTACTGATATTCTCCAGGTGGGGCTTTTTCTTTGTAAAGTAAAACTTGCTGGAAAAACTATTTGATCTTATTGTCCACAAAAATAAAAACATAAGCCATGTATTTTATCAAGCAAGCTATTGAAATGGCCTGCCGTATCATGATAATAGTAGTCTAGTAGTCCACACAGGTTTCCACTCCAATGTAGGCTTTTATCTACAAAGCACGAGGAGTGCTAACACCGATTTTCTGCTAATTCCTGTAATAAGTACAACACAAGCAGAACTGACCCCTTCACTGCTCCCTGTTTCTGTCACCTGTCCTTTGACATTTTTTTTCTCCTCCATGGAGGGCTTCTACTTCCTCTTTGTGCCTTTCTGCTTTTGCAACACTGGGATTATTTAATATGGCACCAAATTTAAGTTTATATAAAATCAAGGCCATAACATTGACCATCTATTTTAGACAACAAAAATGTAATTAAAGCATTTAAAAAGTAACAGAGGAACATGCACAAGCAGTCTTGAGATGTGCAATAGTATTATTTGACAAACTTTACTGAAATATACTTGTCTTCCATAACATCAGCATGAAAATTTCTGTTATTTCTTTTTTTTCCTGGAACATTTTCTCATAAAGGTCTGTGATAATATGAGGGCAGCATGCGTGACGAAAAGCTGAACCTTCCACAGTAATTGAAAAGAAAGATGTAAAAATGTAAAGGCTTTACGAAATATCGTGAAATCACAGTACAAAAATAACATACATAAAGAACAGTATCTGAAAATAACTGGAATGCAGTACTTTATATGTGGCAGACACACAATGAGCCGAGAGTGCACTACCTCACAGGACTGTTTGCTTTCCATTATCTTCAAAATGGTCTCCTTGAGGGCATGGTGGACAAACGGTGTTGCTGTAGCTTTCATGTACTGCTCCATGAGTGTGCTTGCCAGGGTAGTTGCACGGAACAGTGTTGTAGCTTCGTCTGGGAAGCAAGTTTTACACAAGGATGTCCGCTGATACATTCATGCATCACTGACATTAAAAAAAACCACCTTTGTAGGAGAGTTTATCTTATTCTATAAAACGGGCATCCGCTTCAGGAAAGTAAGCATTTCCGGCTGTTAAAGCACATTTTCAATATGAGCTTTACTACGTCAGCTCTAAAACAGAAAAAAGCAGTTAAATTTGCACCGCAGACAAGGAACGCAACCCACCTTCCATACTTATTTCCCGGTCATTGAGTGTTCTGAGAAGGTGTGCTTCCACCTTCTCGTGCCTGAATATTCTGAGCAGTATGCTGGCCAGCAGACTCCGATCTTGTCCACAGACATGGGCCAGTGCATAGATGACAAGGAAATCCTTCAGCAGGATGAGCTGATGTACACAGAGACAAGCATGAGCAGATTAGCACACAGCTTCATTTCCTTTGTTCCTGCTCTGATCTCACAACGTAATTTTTGTATCATCTGTATAATCTACTGATTATAGGGTGTTATTGGTACAATCTCCTTCTAGGGATTCAAACAGCTGATGTGACATCATCCAGCCATTTCAGCAATGCCAGTTATGAGTAGCATGTTCCACTTCGATGTGGTTAAAGTTGCTGCCATAACCTCAAGGGGAAACAATTTAAGCTACTTAGTGGTTATATTCTTACAGCCAAAGTGCAGTCAACTCAGAACCTATGCTGAACTGAGTTTTGTGAACTAAATCTTGTGCTGGCAGACAAAGCACAGGTACGTGTACAAGAAAAACCATACAAGTCAATTTGTTTTGCATTAAAACATCCATCCCTTTCATTCACAATAGAAATATAGTAGTATCTTAACACAATATACATTATTCAATACTAGCAAATAAACTTAAATCTTTCATTGCAGAGTACCTTATCCCTTTAACTGTAAGAAAACAGTAGAAAACCAGAGGCAAACACTCACTCCTTTGCCAACTATACGAGACTGTCTGACGGCAGTCAAACATCTGCTACGAGCTGACTGCGATTACAACAGCGGAAACCAAATGTAACGTGGAGCGGCGGCGTCCATCCCCAACCTCCTTGAATTCGTTGTACTCCTCCTCGGGCATGATCTTCTCCACGGAATACCGGGCCCTGACACGGAGCGAGCCGGGTTCGATACCCTTCAGGGGGACGTGGGAGCTCAGGGGGAACCACTCATCAATCATCTGGCCCTTCTGCAGCCGGCTCAGCTGACAGCGCATGAACACTGCAGGGGGCGACGCACACAAACGTAAATGCTGCAGAAACACTAACTGACGAGCCATTAAGAAAAATAACTTGATAAGCCATAAAAAAAAAAAAAACAAGACTTACAAATGTCACTTTCTTTGCTCTTTTTCGTTTTATTGCTGAGACTGATTTCAAACCTGTTTATTTCACTGGACAAGTCGCTGATGGTTTAAAAAAAAAAAAAAAAGTAAAAAATTAGGATACTCTGGAAACATGCTCTTAGTAGCGTTTTTAAATTGTATCCTATGACTAAATGTTTATATATGGTTTGTAAATGTTTGCATATGTTTCTATGCACAGCTTGTGACTTACAAGTGTGAGTGACAGAAGGGGATGAGAAGTACTCACTCAAAGACAAACTCCTCCGTGAACACGGGGTTCTGCCCTTCTCTCGCGTGGGTCTTGGCTACCTGCACGCTGTTTAAATAGATATTGCAGTAGGGGTTTGTAAAATGTTTGACTGGAAGCTTATGGGCCTCCTCCACATAAAGCACCAAGCTGCTGACCTGAAATTGAAAGAACAAAAAATATAAACAAATGTACACCTTCACACAGCACAGTTTCACACTTTGGAAAATAATGTCTCATTATACTGACTACAGACATCATGTAGTAAAGGTCAGACACCTGTTTATATGTGCATGTCCAGTAGCTCAAATTTTTTATTATTATTATTTTTTTTTGAGTAAAATAACGTCCACCTAATCGTACTCCAAGACAGACGGAACTGAACAAAAATACCTGACGCAGCCGTTTGTTGGAAGTGGGCTGTATTGGTTTCCTCAAATGGCTGCAGAACACCTGCAAGCATTTCATCCAGTCCTAAAAATGGAAACATGCCATTAGAAGGCTGCCAAAAGCCACAAGATAAATGGAGACAAAATGTCACCAAACAAATAGCGCTCAAGACCAAAACAATCATTCTAAAATGTTGTGCAGCACCAAAGCAGCCATTGCCGCGCACCTGTGTCTGTTCAGGAGTGACACCTGCGAAGTAGAAGATGTACTGCTCCTCGCTGAAGTGCTGAACAACAACCTGGAAGCAGTTTGGCCTGCAAACAGATGCGTTGTCCTATTACGACCACCTTCAGCAGCAGTTAGGAGCGCTTTAACACGCAGTATACAACTAACTCACTTTTAGAAATGCGCGCTACTTATCAACCGTGTGACAGACGGCAGCAGCTGGTCTCTGTGCCAGCATCTCACCTGCCAAACAGACTGTCGTGCACTCCGTACACAGAGCACACGCTCAAGTCTATTAAACCTTTGGGCTTCGTGGCTCGTTTCTCACTCTCAAAGTAGATCAGCTGTGCGTCGTTGCCCTCCAAGATAAAGAAGAGATTCTTCCACCGTTTCCCCTTGCCTGGAAAATGACAAGTACGTTCGTGCAAGCCCTGTGATCATGTTTGTTATACATTATACTTGTTCTAATGAAACCCTAAGCACCTTTATTAAACTGGAGGTAGTCTTTCTTCACAATGTTTTTGTAGAATGCATCCTTTGTCTTCCGGCGAATTGTGTTATATATTTCCTTCCCGTCCACCACATCTGACAGAACTTGTTCCTGGTGCTGAAAAAGAGAACTGCATTCAATGCCCTGAGGTACTATGTCGTGTTTGCTTATGTATGAGAAAGAGAAGACCAACATATTTAAAATTATTTTTACATTCTTCATTTATATTTGAAATAATGGTCATACCTGAACTGGTAGAGGATCCTTTAGGTTGTACCCTTCCACAATCTGCTCTTTTTTATAATGTTCAATTATGTCATCAACACTGTTAGGGACAGACAGAATTTAAAAGGGGAAAAGAGTCAGACAAATGTAGTTCTCCCCTCCACAACACACAAGTTCAAAAAAAAGGAAATACCTATATATAAAATGCCTACATACTACCCATTGTGTTTAAAGCCATTACATGGTAAAACTTTTAGCTTTGGCAGCACAAAACCAACAACCTGAACACCACAGCTCTTTTGATATTTAATGTGTCAAGGAACAGTTTACCTGTTGTAGTACCTCCCTCCCATCACGAATTGATTGTTGGGAGTCGGGCATATTTTAAACCTTTGGATATTCTCATTAGTGCGAAAAAAGAGAGAGTAATCCCCTGGCGTGTTTTCTGAAGGTCTCACCAAGAAGCTACATACTTCACCAACTAAGCACAAAAAAAAAAAATCCAAGGTAAATGTGCATGAAGTTTTATAGAACATGATTATACTGTTATGCAACTGTAAAGGGCACCTTAATGACTTCAGTTCAGATCATTACTCTGTATTGTTTACACTGTTATACAAAATTAAAAACCATGACAACATCAACAGTCGGGTTGTACTGTAAAAAATATTTTTCCTTGGTGACTGAACTTCATAAATTGGTTGTATGGTTGCAATTTAAAAGTGCTGACACACACATGGAAAACACAGACATCATAAATCAACATGTCCAATGTGAACAGGTTTAAGCTGTCGTGCAACTGTAAACGTTGACATATCGGCCACATTGGAAGCCTGCGCCGTGATCTTCCCCCTGTCCCCGCCGCAAGGGTGGGTGCTGAAAGGGTGGTGAGGTGACGTCATGCAGAGAATGAGGTACCTGTCTTCAGCAGGTTGTACGCTTCCTGCTTGCTGATCTTCCCATGATACCAGCTAGAGAGAGGGTGGAAATAGCCCATTACAAAAACAACAAACAGCCGGGCAGAAGGGCTGGCGTCTGCTTCTGCTCACGGGAGAGCAGCGGCAGAGTGAGTCAGAGCTGAGTCATAGCTGCACGCTTGGAAACGGCTCCCCAGCTCTGGCTCAGCCAATGGCAGCCACTTCTACACCTGCTCCACTGAGGAGCACTTCCACAAACCCCACCCCTCAGAAAGGAAGGGGAGTTATAAAAAAAAAAAAAAAAAAAAAACTGAGCAATCACGATCTGCTTGGAAACTAGAAAAGGAACATGAGAAATAAAATTTGCTTCCTTTTATGAAAAGCAGAATGCAACTTTTAAAAATTGCTTTTGTCAAAGTGTTAATGCTAAGTTGTAGCCATATTGATGTCTGGACAAACTGATGTCTGACTATTAAAAAATCAGATGGCAAAAATGACTGGTACTAGTTAACACTTTTCTTCTCTGGTTGCATGCTGAATAGTGTTGAATGTTAAAACACAACAGTCCAAGCAGTGGTAATTGTGTGTCAAATCAAAGTTTGTCCTAAGATTATGCATCTGTACTTACATTTATGCACATAACTGCTCATAAACAAAAGCAGCTACAACTGCTAGAATAATCATGCAATGACAGAAGAAAACCTCACACTTTGCCCTCATGCGGATCTTCTTCTCGTCCCTGCAACCATCAACAGAGTGCATGTCAGACATCACAGTTCACAAAACATGGATATGACCAATATTCAGTGGAAAGTAAGAACAAAAGATGTGTTCCAGTATGTAAACTTACCACCTCCTCAACCAGGTCCTCCACAATCAGGCCCTGTTCATCAGTGCGCACATTTGTCACCCACATCCACCCGTCATCAAGGTCATTGTGAACAATAAACATGTCTCCTTTAAGAAAACTGTAACAAAAACAAGGGCACTAAACCGGAAATCCAGAGCTCTAGAGATGAAATACTTATTATAATATTACTAGCTAGGAAAAAAATGTTTGCAATTGCACGCATTTAAATATGATCACTGTATGTTTTGCATATCTATAACGTCAACTCAGACAACGTGCCTTAAGTGAGCTGAATAGACATTAAAGACCAAATGTGATCGCACCAACCTGATCTCATCAGTCTCTGGCACTTTGGTGTATGGAAGGATCGCTCTCACTCTCCTCCTGTCCTCCACAGGCTGCAGCAACACAGTCATTTGACAAGTGATGTCACATTTATTGCCAGCACCTACTTGTGCATCAATCCATGCCATTTGCATAAACGTTACCATTATGCTCTGCACCTGTAACCAGCCTAGACAAAAGTAGCCCAAAAATACTACTACTGAAACTGGGATTAAATGAAGACCGAAGCACTTACATGAGTACAGTAATAGAACTATGAAAAAGAAAAACAAAAATTCTCAGTTTTCACAAAAACGTATACACATATTAATGTCATCACCAAAGATCAAAGATGAAATAGCAAGATTAGTCTCTCAATTTATGGCAGTTTTACCTCTGGAGGAGCTACCGGTGATACCAGCTTTTCTCCTTTCAACAAACAGGATACGTAACTGTAGTAGCCAATCAAGTCTGACAGGGATGAGAACCGGCGGCCGCCAATATAATAATCACCACACATTGCAATTATCCTACAGACAAAGAGAGAAAGAAAGTGCTTGTTTATCACATAACTATGTTCGCTGAAAAAAACTGCATTGCATTGTACAATAATAATGACTTGAATTCATATTTTCCAACTAATAAGATCAATAAGATAACCCGAGCATGCCTAATTACCATTACTGTATTTTCAGAAATATAGCCCTCGCATCTATAAAAAGTGCACATGAATGTGTGGAAAAAGTGTCCATGTAAAACACACTCAGTTCCTGTTAGATGATCAGCAAAAAGCAGTTGTTGCAATTTAGTAATTATAAGTGCGAGACTTGCTTGCTAAGCGTCGAACAGTTTTAATAGCAAAACACTTCCTTTGGACACAGTTTTAACCCTTCATGTTTATTACACTTTGGCAAAGAAACCCAAGGGGTCCTGACTAACTAAACTCATTAATGGTAAAATTTACAATTAAAGAAAATATAACCCTAGCAAATAGCTAAACGTGTTTAACAAAAAAAAAAAAAAACAGTAAAAGGACAGAAAAACACTAAATACATAAAACAATCCCATTTCCCTCCTGGGAATTCTATTTACCAGGACAATGTTTTTTTTTTTTTATTTTATATTCTTTTTTCATTCCATCTTTAATTATTTATTTGCCTACATTTATGCATATATGAAGTTCGTACATTTTAAGTTGTTGCTCACGCAGTGTATATAGGAAATACAGCAGCTGGCCATGATTTTATAATGGGAAAGACATCCATTAGAAAATAGAAGAAATTTAAAACTGAACTTCAACAGATGAATGAATTCAGACAAACGTGCTAGATGGACCAAAGGTTAGATGGCTACATCTGGAAGAAGACTTCATGACATGGATCACTGTAGGTGCACAGGGAATATCAACAATGGCTATTTAGCTGAAAGCAAAAACACATGGCTTTGGAGAAGGGAAAGAGAAATGCCATAAAGTGGTACTGGAAATGTTCAGTGACAATGATTCTTCTGACTTCAGGTTGAAGGATTTATTATGTATTACTTTATGAATAAAACACTGACTTTACAGCAATTATAGATTGACCCTAAAATGCAGGGATGGGTGATCACGGTCCTGTAGGACTACTAAGGTGCAGGTTTTTGTTTCAGCTAATTCATTCAATTTTATTTGATCACTGTCTTAAATACTATGTCGCTGCTTCTCTTCATTCTTCCTAATCATTGCATCTGTCTGTGCTTAATTATCTTAATTTAACATTCAGTAATTAATAATGAATCTTAATTTGCTATTCAGTAATCACAATTTGAAAACAATTACAGGTTTCAATTATCCACACATTTTGCTATGATTCTACAGAGTGATATTGTAAGGTGATCAGGAAAAGTGGTTATTAATAAGAAATTGATTATAATAGAATAAAAAAAAATGTTAAGAAGCAACATCAGTAAATCTTTCTCATGCTTTTGTAAATTCTAAACTTGTTGAGATTTACACAGTAATTATAAAAAAAAAAAAGTCAAATTTTGATTGACATTAAGGATTAAATGAAAAACAGAAATTCTATGAAGCAAATACCTGCACCTACTGTGGCCCTCTCGGACTATGACTGCCCAACCCTTCTATAATGCAATGCAACCCTACATTAACATTAGCTCACTGGGAACAGTGATTAGATCAAGGGATTCTGAAAGTCTTAACATGAAAAAAGTTGGTACTCATACATAGATACAGAAAGTAAAAGTATATACAAAGGCTAAAATGTGGAAATATGTCTTTACTTTTCTGACTGAAAAGTAATATGCCAAAATAATACTGCTTTTAAAGACATGAAAAAAGCCACCTAAGGGAAACACATTAATCCCAAACTTGACTAATCTTAAACACATTTTAAATACAAAGAAAGGTGGTACACCTAAAACACAGAGCAAGAATTTATACATTAAACTTTTTTTCTCATTCAAACCCAATACATGATAATATGTTATTGCCTTAATATAATAAAAACATACCTAGGAATGTTCATTTTTCACATCTTACTGACATGTGTACTATTTGTTATTAAAGTAATAAAACTGAATCTAAAATTAGGTTTATTTTCCCTAAAAGGAATGGTTCATACATTTAATGAATGTGACATCATGTACAACACTGGCTCTAAAGGCAGTCTACACAATATGCCTCTGTGTTTAAACCTTATTACTACTACTATAACAAAAGATTATGGGTGCACATTACACCAAGACCTGATGGCACTTATACTAAAAATTGCAAAATAAGAAGAAAAAAAGGTTTTGTTGGTAACGGTACAAGATTTTACATACAACACAGCATAGCAACTCAAGAGGAAGACACAGCAAAGTCAGAAGATGTGATCTCACCTGAAATGGTTCACAACGCTGGTCATGCTTAAGAAGGACAGCACAAAGGAGCCAGGGCGGCGGTCACTCTCTCGTATGAGATAGCTGCCCAGGGTTTTGGCTTGCCGTAGACGCTCCTCTGCTATGGTCCTGTCCAGCTTCCCATGGTACCATCTGCAGGGGAACAACATGTGATGATTCACTTTTTCACATCTCCCACTGAGTCCACAGTGGCTACAGGTTTACTGACCCAATTACACAGTTACTGATACAAACCGAAAGAATATTTCAAAATCCATACTTCACATCACCACATCATCCCTCTAACCATTCAAACCTTAAGGGATGCACATGTGAATCCATCTATTTCTTTACACTGTCCTCTGGCATGCCGAAATAAGAATTTTGTATTCTGACACATATACAACAGTAAGTAGTTTACACTGTTAAAGCACGCTAACGTGTAAGCTATATAATCATTAATTTTATCAAGACATTCAGTATAATGGACAGCATACTGATATACATCATTGAAAGAGGGTGAGTAGAAATGGCATAAAACGGAGATATTTACTTAAGCTGAATCATGAAAATCCAAGTTTCCTTTAAATTAATTTGATTTAATAAATCACTTTATGTTTAGGTTGTCCGATGGATACACAAGCAACACAAAGCTACATGGTGACCATCGCCATCACGTTCCAATGAGTTGCTTTAACAAAACCATCCCTACCAGATTTTACAGCATTATCACTGTGATGTTCTAGTGAAACCAAGACAGCGACGAGACAAACCAATGAACTCCCATTCGGTCTGTCTCACCAATGTTCACCATCTTTCCCTTCCATTTCGTCTGGGAAAACGGTATTGATTTCTTTAGTGCATTCCAATACAATTTTCAAAAATGTCTGAGTATAGGCACACAAATGTATTTTTTATGGCTGAAACAATTAGGTTTAATATTTAAATCAATCAATTAATAAAAATCATGCACTTTAAAATCCAGAAGAATCCCTCAATAGCTACTAAAAAGCCATCCGACGCCGATATTCTACAGTTTCAGCATAAAACACTGCATTATGATGTCATCGCACTAATCTTAAAGGATGTGTGACTATCCAAATTAAAATTAGTTACCAATAAATATAAAAAAAACCAGACATTTTATGAATTAAATCATACACTGGAAAACAATTGGCAATTTATAAATTGCTTTCTCTCCATCTGAAATTATACAATATCACAAAGTGCTACAGAAATAAGGCTGAAAATTAAAACCTCAAGGGTTAAGGCCAGCAACTTTATGTTTGACCATCTCTGTACCTTTTGTGTTTTCTGTTGTACCATTTTTGTCTTTAGCAACTCACTTTAAAAATCTGTACATCTAAAAATAAAAGCTTCATAAAACACACAGCAACCATGGCTATGACACTGGTTACCATAATTAAAATGTTACACCAATTATCACTACACAAATTATTCAAAAATACCTACAAAGTAGTGTTTCCTGTATGAAAATGTATTTTGTCAATTTTTATCTTACTTATACTACATCCAAAAGTCTGTAATTTTAAAGAGAAGTCATAAACAGTCTCATTAGAAAGGGGGGGGGGGGGGGGGGGGGTTTTGAAGAAAAAAAGAAAAAAAAAAAAATAGATAAAAAAAAAAAAAAGTAAAAAAAAAAAAAAAAAAAAAAAAAAAAAAAAAAAAAAAAAAAAAAAAAAAAAAAAAAAAA
>JABJVR010000035.1:10832907-10846201 GCA_025773905.1 Chitala chitala
ATCAGCACTGGTGTGTTTACACTAACTCACCATTAGCACGGTGTGTTTACACTAACTCACCATCAGCACTGGTGTGTGTTTACACTAACTCCCCATCAGCCCTGGTGTGTTTACACTAACTCACCATCAGCACTGGTGTGTTTACACTAACTCACCATCAGCACTGGTGTGTTTACACTAAATCATCATCAGCACTGGTGTGTGTTTACACTAACTCGCCATCAGCACTGGTGTGTTTATACTGATTCACCATTAGAACTGGCACATGTTTATACTGACTCACCATCAGATCTAGTGTGTGTTTATACCGACTGAGCGTCAAAACTAGTGTTCGATTCACCTGATTCACATCATTAGGTGCGGTTTGTCTGTACACTGCTTCACCATTAGGTCTGATGTATGTTTAGACTGATTCATCATCAGAACTGGTATAATAGCTAGACCTAGTCTGCCACTGCTATTTTAAATGTATTCACACACAGCGGACAGCGGTGTTCAGATGAAAGCTGATGTCACTGCTTGAGGCCTGTTATACTTTGTGAGGAGCTATATCACCTGGACAACCCAGGCAGGTGGAAAGAGGAGACAGGGCTGGGAGGCATGAACGTGACTGATATCCATATCAGGAGCAAAAATACATCTGTAAAAGCTCAGAAAAAAAACAGGACAATTCAGACAGGGAACAGGACAGTAGACAGTAGGATAAGGTAAAGGACAGTAGACACAGGACATGGGGACACCAGGGACAGGGTGCAGGTCACTGATAACATGTTACAGAACACTGTACACAAGGAACAGGAACACTAGAGACAGATTGCAGGATACTAAAAACAGGGTACAGGACAGTATAGACAAGATACAAGATGCTAGAGACAGGCTACAGGACACAAGAGAAAAGAAATGGAGACACTACAGACAGGATACTAAAATCAGGAAACAGAACACCACAGTCATAGTACAGGACACTACAAAAAACATACAGAACATTATAGATGGGGTACAGTGTACAAAAAACAATGACAGGGAAAGCTGGAAACTCACATCATTGTTTATCAACATTTTCTGTCAGCTATAGCCTATAAACAAAAAGACTCTATTTTTCTTAAGAACAAATGGATTATGTCTGGAGCTTGTTTGCAGAATTGTCCATGAAGGGTAAACTACAGTTTACAGGCTTTGGATGGTGTTGGAGTTCAGCAGCACCCTGCAGATTTACAGATGTTACTAGCTGCTGAACCAACACCCTCACCACTAATGTGCTTCCGCACCAGCCTTGTGACACACTATTAACGACTAAGGTCCTGTTGACAGGCCAGTGGTGACTCGATGCCTCTACAGAGGCCTGTACACACGTGTATCTGTCTATTGTGTTTGAATGCCATCAAGTGGTCACACATTTAGCTAAATGTTTTCCATTCATGAATCCCTCAAGCCTTTTAAACTAACATGATAAAAGTTCCCATTTACCTTGATCCTGTTGCTTTACAGCCATTTCTTTATGTGGAAAACATATCCTTCTTCACTAATTCATGTAGAACATGAGGTTGGTTATTTTGCATCACAAACTTCCTTCACTGTGGCAACCTAGCCTGACCACCAAACTCAATGTGATTTGATATTTTTAACCACATGCATGTAAAATGTGCACCTCAGCATGAAAGAGGTGAGAGAGACATAACGCAGGTAACAAAGACAAAATGTTGATTCTGTTCAACTGTACTGTTATATTAAGCTATGTATAAAACTGCTGGGAAACAACATTCTTGTGTTTATTTTGTTTTGGATTTTTCTGTCAGTGTGAGGTTGATTAAAAATGATATAATCACAGCAGGGGTTAGAGGAACACAAGAATAGGTGCTTCATGAAGAAGTGGAACAGAAAGGTAGCTTCAGAAGGACATCTTTCCCTGTCCAACAGGACATTTCAGGCCATGACATCATTATTGCTCCTATATTAAAAAAAACTATAGAAATGCAAGATAATATTGACTTAATATTGATTATGAGTACTTGTAATATGCCAAGCAGGCAAGAGTGGTGAGGCCAAATGTGCAAAAGGGAGGGTTTAATGAGGGGCTTAACAAGGTAAAGACAAAAAATGGGGCAAAAAGGCCAAATGCAAACAACGGGGAAAATTGAAGGCTTAAGACTAACAAGACCAGGAGTCTGCAAATACCTCAATACAAGAAGCTCAGCACAACATGAAACACACACCTACAACAATCAGCAAGGACACTACACAAGCACAGGGTTTAAATTACCAAGATACAACTAGACAGGGCTGGGGAACACTAATGTGGTGATAACAATGACTCAGCACAAAGGGGACAGGAGGAAGGGAAACATCAAGAGGACACAAGGCTCAAGACAGGCAGGGGTGTTACAGTTTTCAAATGTGACAAGCAGACTTTAAATTCTTCCATTCCTGTCTTCTGGAGGTTGAACAGTAACGGGGAATATCTGTACTTTACTTGAGTTTTATAATTTCTGTTGACTTTTATTCTACTACTTAATAAATGCATACTTTTACTCTGATATAGTTCCCACCTGACATTTTTGTTACTTTGCAAAAAACAAGAACAAGCTCAAAAAGTTTCAGTGTTCAGCCTGTGAGTTCAGCATAACAAAGAAGTGCCTCCTGTGATCATGAAAACTGTGCATATTATTCAGGAAAGTGAAGGGAATCACAAACCCGAACACAAACTAAAGCTCGTTAAAGTTCAGTTAAAAAATTGCTGATGAGCAACATGCAGAAACTAGGAAGAGGACGGCCGCCTGGCACTGGGCGAGGGAAGAACGAACCACTCCCCAACACATTAGGGGCATCGTGTTTATGGCCAAGCATGTTTGTCACATACAGGCAATGTGTCTGCTGCATTTAACCCACCCCTCTGGGGGGAGCAGTGGGCAGCTGGCATAGACACACATGGCTGGGAACCAGGGACCAGGAGGCTTCTGCATCCCAGCCTGATGCTCTACCCATTAAGCTACCAGGCCATCATTACTGAAGAGCTTCTTTAACTAGATACTTCTACTTTTACTTTTAATACTTAAGTACATTTCTTCAAAAACTACTTTTGATACTAGTACAGTTAATAACAGATACTTTCATACTTTCATTAAAGTAATATTACAGTGGGTGACTGACTTCTACTTATGTAATTTTATAGTAAAGTATCTGAACTTTTACTTAAATGCAGCTTTCAGGTACTTTACACAACGCTGGTAACATCTATACCCAAACAAGCCTGTCATTAATTAAAGAGAAACATCACATACAAACCAAAGGTGGGCTATGACTGTCCTCACTGCAAGCAGTACTATCTGGCCATCCTTCTTCCACCTTTGCTCTTGTGACTTGCCTGAGCTGCACCTCTCAGCCTTACATGCAACAATATTGCTCATCTGTGTTCATAATGGCAAACAGCCACAGTTCAGAGGTGTGTTTGTCCAGGCAGAGTGGAAAGAATGGCACTTTAATTCCCAGACTGTTGTTCGTTAAGATAAAGAGCACAATTAACTGCCATGCATTGAATGTGGTTCTCCTTTCTATACTCTTTTTCTGCTTCTTCCAGAACCAATTGATTTATTCTAAGGAGAAGAAACAGAGGACTTGATATATGGCTGTAATTAGACTGTACCTCTGTCTGGCCCCCCCCCTCCTGATTGCTTGGGAATTGTATTCTGCAGGAGAGTGTTAGGTGTGATCTTCAACCTTCTCCCCCCCAGTGGTGCTGACTGGCACCCCTGACTCAGTCTGATAGCCACCTGCTTCCAATCCAATCTGATTTCCTACGTGTAGACTGGCTGCACCACAAGACCCCAGACACTACAAACCCACAGCAAATGAGGTCTGTCTCGGGCTGGAAATGAGAAGACATCTGCTGGATCACCCCTGTACTGGGTGAACTCAGTCAGTATGGACACTAACATCCCTTCACACAAACAACAATAAGGAAAGTGAGTCTGTACTCAAGGGAACAGAAAGCCTCTGTCCATCACTTAAAAAGACGGTGCAATCCTCTGTCAGACTGGAACCACAGTGTCCTGCCTTTGAAAAATTACCTGAATAATTCTGAGTAAATTTGTAGGAAAGTTGTGTGAGACTGGGCTCTTGGGAAGTCATTGCTGGGCGACAGGAAATGTCTCTGGAAAACAAGGTGTGTAGCACTGGCTCTAATCAGTCACACCGCTGAAGGTGTGTTTGCTGCTGCATTATTAAACCACAGACCTACCTTGTCACATGACGCCACCCCTACTAACAGCATTGGACAGAGGTCATGTGACAGAAATCAAGATGTCAGCATGCCTGGTGCAGAGGATTCTGGGCAGTGTTATAAATATGTACCACCTGCACCTCCATTCTGTATGGATATTTAAGCAAAGAACAATATGATCCAGTTTAGAGTTTGAAAATAATCACTGTTACGTTTTTATTCTATAACATTCTCAGAGATGTTACAAGACAAATGTGCTGTTTGGGAAATTTACATGCACAGAAAACCAGAGAAATGCATCACTGAGAGTGTTTTGTACTTGGTGAGGGGCAAACTCAGCTGGATTATCAAGGTTTCTCTGGAATGTGATTCAGAATTAGATCAATTTTCCACATTAAAAATGTGTCATTTTTTGCCATTTCCATCCATCCATCTATTCTCTGTACTGAAGTCCATCCCAGGAGGTGCAGGGCAGGGGACACCCAGTGCAGGTGCCAACTGTATGCTCTACCCTAGTCTACAGCCTCTGCAGTGCTGTAGAGACAGTGTCCCACAGTGCTCTGGTCACCCAGAGCAATGCTGTGTAGTGCATTACCTGTGGTTCTCACGATGCTTCACATAGTAACACGTCTCTAAGCTGAACACACAATAGTTTGTTTCTTCTGTTCCTTCACTAATAAGGTTGGACAGGGAGCTTTTCAGCACTGTGCTTTGACTGAGTGCTTTACTAAGGTCTCCTACACACTAAAAGTGCTCGTTTCCTATTCTGCATACAGTCATGTTCCACACACAGTACAAGGGCCACTGAGCCCAACAGACACAAGCTGTTGGAGTGAAAGCAGAGACACTCTGATGAATGGTACTAATATAAACCAGGATATTACCAGATGTCGTGCGCCGTGACATTTTTGAAGATGTACCACAGGTACGAAGTACATCATAAACATACACAAAGACACGATGAATCTGCCTGTGCCCCAGAACAATTCAAGTGTGGTAAACATCATCTATACATGCTGTCATTTCTGACATTTCAGATCACTGAATGACTAATATTCAATTAACGTTTCTTAATGATGTACTTAACTGGTCAGGAAAAAAAATCTCCTTCACAAATGTTTTGAGGGAATGTGAGACCCACAGCAAACAACTTTAACGTTGTTAGTTCGGGACACTGACCAGTACTGCACATGTTCAGCTCTCTGTGCATCATGGCACGATGAAGCGAGAATGTCTCACCCTTGACACATTGCATCACACCATACCAGGGCCTTCTACACAATGCATGGAGCAGAATTGGAATTCTGTTTCATCTTTTGATCTGGATTAATATATATATATTAATGTATACACTCACCGGCCACTTTCAAAGTCAAACTCAAAGTGAACTTTATTGTCAATCAGACCATGCAACAGTAGTTCCACAGAGGATCGAAATTGCGTTTCCCCAAACTCCAAATGTGCAGGTATTAATGTAACACACGACATATAACATGATGGTGCACACAGATCAACAATAATCACGTAAACACAACACATACAGGCAGACAGTGGGCATATACAGTATTACAGAATATTTACAGTGTGCCAGAAGTGTCGTCAGTTATGAGGTATATTACTGAGTGCAATAAAAAATGTGCAATATGGTAAAGTGCAAAATAGCAGCATAGAGATATATTTGTATGTAAACTTGTATGTTCTTGTGCATATAAAGAGCATTGTACTGGCATCTATGTTTATGTGCATATAAGGAGCATTGAACAGACATTGAGTTTAAATTATTTTAACAGTTAGTTGGTCTTTGTGGGTGATCATGTTCATGGAATATTCTTGAGTGAGTTGAGTAGTCTGGTGGCCTGTGGGAAAAAGCTGTTGCTGAGTCTGGCAGTCTTGCACCGCATGCTGCGGTAGCGTTTGCCGGATGGTAGGAGGGAGAACAGTTCATGTGCTGGGTGGGTGGGGTCTTTAAACATATTGATGGCTCTCTTGCAGCAGCAGGAAGGGTATAACAGAGCAGCTGCTGTACCAGACTGAGAGGCTGCTGGTGAGGATGCTCTCAATAGCACCCCTGTAGAAGGTGATGAGGGCAGAAGGGGGGAGGTCAGCTCTCCTCATCCTGCGAAGGAAGTGGAGGCGTTGCTGTGCCTTCTTGACTAGGGAGGTGGTGTTGGTTGTCCATGTCAGGTCATCTATGATATGCACCACCAGGAACTTGGTGCTTTTCACAGACTCCACAGCACTTGCAGGCCCCTGGGTCTTGCTGGTGTAGAATGCCTAGCTCACAGAGTGTTCCGAGTTCCAAAGCCAGTGTAACTCCAGAAAATTTTTTTGAAAGGTTGGAGTTTCGTAGTCCAAGTAATGAGCTTCTGTTGTAGATTGTTCTCGTACGAGACTGTGGCGGTACACACATCACATTTAACGTAAAACGCACATCGCTATCGGGAGCTGGAGTAGCCGCTGCCATACAGGGTGCCACCAACTGTCAAAAAAAAATTTTGTACAGTGTATCCATCTTCTGATGGCTTTCTTGAACATGACAATGAGTTCACTTTACTCAAATGGCCTCCACAGTCACCAGATCTCAATCCAATAGAGCCCCTTTGGGATGTGGTGGGACGGGAGATTCGCATCATGGATGTGCAGCCGACAAATCTGCAGCAACTGCGTGATGCTGTCATGTCAATATGGACCAAAATCTCTGAGGAATGTTTCCAACACCTTCTTGAATCTATGCCACGAAGAATTAAGGCAGTTCTGAAGGCGAAAGGGGGTCCAACCCGGTATTAGCGAGGTGGACCTAATAAAGTGGCCAGTGAGTGTGTATATCAAGGGAACACAAAGGCTCTATATACACTATATTGCCAAAAGTATTGGGGCACCCCTCCAAATCACTGGATTCAGGTCTTCCAACCACCTCCATGGCCACAGGTGTATAAAATCAAGTGCCTAGGCATGCAGACTACTTCTACAAACATTTGTGAAAGAATGGATCTCTCTCAGGAGCTCAGTGAATTCAAGCGTGGTACCATGATAAGTTATCACCTGTGCAATAAGTCTATCAGTGAAATTTCCTTGCTACTAAATATTCCACAGTCAACTGTTAGTGGTATTATAACAAAGTGGAAGCAACTGGGAACAACAGCAACTCAGCCATGAAGTGGTAGGCCACCTAAAATGACAGAGCGGGGTCAGAGCATGCTGAAGCGCACAGTACGCAGAAGAAATGTCTGCAGAGTAAAAAACTACAGACCTCCAAACTTTGTGTGGCCTTCAGATTAGCATAACAACAGTGTGTAGAGAGCTTCATGGAATGGATTTCCATGGACGAACAGCTGCATCCAAGTCTTACATCACCAAGTGCAGTGCAAAGTGTCGGATGCAGTGGTGTAAAGCACACCGCCACTGGACTCTAGAGCAGTAGAGACATGTTCTCTGAAGTGATGAATCATGCTTCTCTGTCTGGCAATCTGATGGATGTGTCTGGGTTTGGTGGTTAGGAGAACGGTACTTGCCTGACTGCATTGTGCCAAGTGTAAAGTTTGGTGGAGGGGGGATTATGGTGTGGGGTTGTTATTCAGGGGTTGGGCTTGGCCCCTTAGATCCAGTGAAGGGAACTCTTAAGGTGTCAGCATACCAAGACATTTCGGACAATTTCATGCTCCCAACTTTGTGGGAACAGTTTGGGGATGGCCCCTTCCTGTTCCAACATGACTATACACCAGTGCACAAAGCAAGGTCCATAAAGACATAGATGAGCGAGTTTGGGGTGGAGGAACGTGACTAGCCTGCACAGAGTCCTGACCTCAACCTGATAGAACACCTTTGGGATGAATTAGAGAGGAGACTGCGAGCCAGGCCTTCTCATACAACATCAGTGCCTGACCCCAAAGATGCGCTTCTTGAAGAATGGTCAGACATTCCCATAGACACACTTGTAGACAGCCTTCCCTGAAGAGTTGAAGCTGTTATAGCTCCAAAGGGTGGGCCAACTCAATACTGAACCCTATGGACTAAGACTGGGAACCATTAAAGTTCATGTGCATGTAAAGACAGACCGCCCAATACTTTTGGCAATATAGTGTGTGTGTGTGTGTGTGTGTGTGTGTGTGTGTATTTCCTTGGTCTGTATATGTGTGGTTTCCTCATATCCAGCCCAATAACAGGACTCTGAATATAATTGTGTATTTGACTCATTTTAAGTGTTATTTATTTTTTTAATTACCATTATAAATACTGGGTTTTATAAGAGACTTCTACTTGTGCATTGTATTAAAGGTAATAGAAGGAAAAACATATATATTTTTTTTCACCTTTGTCATGAGTTTGAAGTACCAGGTTCTAAAGTACTGTACAGTGTCTCTTCCACAGCTCAAATTCATGAATGAATAATCAGTGTTACTTCATTTGATTTCTTCTAACAGACCATCGCTTGCCCTTTTGATGGTCACATGCACGGGTCAGAGTCACATTAGTCATCACCAGTGATCATGAAAGAAACAGAAGACAGTTGGGCTTTACTGCACCCGTGCTCTGCTTCAAAGATGACCTCTTTAACAGTGCAGAACTGCAGCCTTTCCTCACTCCACAGGATCTCTCTGTGCACAGATTGGCTGGTGTTACTGTGTAATGTCTGTGCTACCACTCCCTGTTACAAATCTTGTTACTCTGTTTTATTACTATCTGTACAGATGAGTTACAGGTATTACTCTCTCTGTTACTGTCCTCCATTATTACATGTACAGTTGTGTTACAACTGTGTTACTGCTCTGTATTATAAGCATTACTCTCACTGTGACTCTCTTCCCTTACTATATGTACAGCTGTGTTACGGCTGTGTTACTTCTGTCTGTTACAGGCATTACTCTATGTGTGACACACACCCCAAACATTTCCAGGTGGTTGCTCTGGTAACAACACAGGTTCATCCTCCCTGCATCATGCTGTTGAAATGATAATTTAGCTGCAGCCAAGTTGAGCCCATATCTGGGTAGTGAGCTGTCAGGTCCATTTTGCACTGCACCACTTTTCTCTTGCACACACAGATGGGTAATACTCTTCCAGGCACATAAAGGAGACCCTTTCCCATAAAAAAGAGCTGCTCTGAAGCGAAGCAGGTCATTAAGCACACAATGCCTCTGCATTTCCTGTGCAGGTGGCTGAGGAAGCTCGATGTGTCAGTCACAGTGTACACACTGCCAACAAGAAGCAGCGCCCAAACACATGCAGGCCATCATTATTTAAACAGACGTTGTATCCAACATGGGGATAGTTTCAGCTGCCCGACTCGAGCTGGTGTTGTGAATATTAAATATGAGAAGCATGGTGTCTACATTATTTAACAGTAGTCTGGCTCACTTTTTAATGAGTCCTTCCCACAGAGACGCATGGCCTGCTCCGTTCCCTCCTCCTGTTCTCTCTCCTGCTGCTCCTTTGTAACTCTGCCTTTCAGCTGGAGACACCTCATGTTTATTACCCTATGACCAAGCGTCTGCCTACAAGCTTTGACACTGAAGGAAAAACAAAATTAGATTTTGGCAGGTATTATCTCAGCGAAAGATGTATGGATGGAGTGTCTGGTGATGTTGCCAGGGGGGTAAACAACAGCCTCAACAGACAAATGTGTGTACAGTAGTGTGTGTGTGTGTGTGTGTGTGTGTGTGTGTGTGTGTGTGTGTGTGTATGTTTGTAGTTTCTGAAAAATGACCTCTTGTACCTAACTGTGACTTTCATTGATGATATGGGGATGAAATGTATTCTGTGTTTCACGAACAGACTGCCTGTTTAAGTTCTCTATGACAAATCAGCGCTGTCAGAACCATTAATCTTTTTCCCCTGGAAAAGTCTTAAATACCTAAACATTACATTTATTCAGAATTTTAAACATCTTCTGTGTCATAGATGGGACTTATGAGTTTTGAGTTACGCCCTTGGTAAAATATGTTTTCTCTCAATTTAACCTCTGAGGTTAAACCAAAGGCTAAACTCTTAATAAACATTATTTCAATATGTTTTTAAATATATATTTCCCCTTCTTGGTTTGAAGTGATGGAAAAGGAGTAGCTTTAGAGAATGATGGAGAGCTGTATCCCATGCAAGCACACAGAATTGGCTACTTGTGGCACTGAGCACTGCTGGTTAAATGACAAACGTAAATATGCCACCTTCAGAAATGGACATCGAGACCTCCACAGGGGGGTGTGAGTGCACCAATTCTATGTTCTTGAGTGATAAATGACACATTCAGTGAACTAGGGGTAAGATGGAGCACCCAATATTCACATAGGTCATACCTTCATGTCAATAACTGTGGAAAGAACCATAATATCATTCACTCTAAAATAAAATAAATCCTGTTTAATGTGTGCTGTTTACTAAATGTATGTTTTGTGCCATCTCATTTACACGTTTCATGTTTTGTAGCACTTCTCTTACTCACGGAGCATTAGTTGTTAATGGTTTTAGACACTTTTGTCCTGGTGTTTTCCAAACAAAATGCTCTGAGCTTCATTTCAAATATTTATCTATGATATATGATATATTTATCGTCAGAGGCAATTTGTGGTGTGAAAAAACAAGTACCAATAAAGCTCAAAAGTTAATTTTGCGTCATGTTGGCACCTTCTTCTAAAGCTGCTTTTCTATTGTGTTATTTCAGCATCATAGAGAGATGGTTGAAATGTCACCTCTCTATGATGTGACTGCTAGAAACACACAACCAAAGGCATGACTGGAAACCGTCTGATAACATTAAGGAAATGTTTTTGTTTGTGTGTTTTGCAGTCTTCTATTACAGAGCTTTTTCCAAATAGAAACCTTCATCCTGTAGCATTTAGCGGGCCAAATGTATAGACCACAGTCTTGCTCAGCATCTCCCAGGGATTCAGATCATGTTCTCAGTTTCACAATGGCTTTAAGTTCAGTCGTTCAAATGACAAACCTAAAAAATGGTGTTTGCATTTCCTCTGGTATGTTCTATAACTGTTATTGACTTCCCAAATAGGTTCCAAATATAAAGCATTATATGTATTCTTGAAATTAAAGAGAAACTGTTATTTCTCTAAAGCACCATGATGAAGCATGTTTACATTTGTTATTGGAATTTGTTATTCAATTCATTCATCCGACTGTTTTCCCACACATGCACACACACACACGCATACACACACACACACATACACATGCACACACATCATAAAACAGTGACCAAATTATTGTTTCCCAAACTAACAGATTTTGGTTGCTCACACAAGCTGTTAGAACAATTGTAAATAGCAAAAATTTTGCTAATGAGGGCAATGTCAGCTGGGAGTGTGTAAACCTATTAAAAGGTACAACTCACCTCACTGTTCATGGTGTCACAGGACCTTCTCAGTGGATTTGAGGTGTACAACTGTCACACTCAATGTGTGTGAGTGTGTTTGGCATTTTGGTACAGTCAGCCTCATAATCTGTTTCCTCTTACAGGACATCAGGGCTGTTGATGAAGTTTGCGACCTGGACCTTTATGTCACCTCATGGGCTGTATACTGAAGGCAACAGAGAAAAAGCAATCAATCCAGCAGGTACCTTTGTCTGCTGAGAGCGAATGGGCAATGTTAATGAGACAAAGCCAGGGGAGTGCCCAGGTGTGTCAGTGTGTATGTGGGTACCTTTATCACACAGAGCTCAGGTAAACCTGCCGCTGGGGAGTGCCCAGGTGTGCCAGTGTGTATGTGGGTACCGTTATCACACAGAGCTCAGGTAAACCTGCCGCTGGGGAGTGCCCAGGTGTGCCAGTGTGTATGTGGGTACCTTTATCACACAGAGCTCAGGTATTAGCTCAATGCTCAATTTTCACAGGCAATAATTTAGCACTGCATAATTTGGGCCTTGAAGACACTATATGAAAACCTATGAGTGCACTATTGTTTGTTGTTTTTGGTACTTAACTCCACTCCCACCTTTACATTACTAGGTACCCAGGGCCACTAGTGTGCGTAATCAATTATGGTGTTTGGGTTTAAGGGACACTTTTATTTAGCATAATTTAACTTGTTTCTTGATTACATCCTGCCAATGCGATTCACTGAATTTGTTGTTCTTTGCTCGTTTATTTTCATGATGATGTACATCAGTGCTCGGCACCCTTGGTCACTAACTGTCCTTGACAATGGTGAAAATGAAGGTGCCATTATTTTGCCATGTGAACTTCCTGTGTCTCCTGTTGCCACATGGAGTCCCTCTGTCTTTTTTTCATGTTTACTCAGTGTCATTCTTCTGAGGCACACCATGTCTGTTTTGAGTCATAGCTACAGAGTGACTCTTTGTAGACATATTGTTTGGACAGCTGCTCCTCCTGAGAGATCCATTTAATGTTTTATTACATTTCCATTCCAAAGACCAAACATTGAGTTTAAGTTCCTGCAGAAGATGTTTTGCCTGAATGCATACATACAGAGAGACAGGCAGACAGGCAGACACACAGACAGACAGGCAGACACACAGACAGGCAGAGAGACACACAGAGAGGCAGACAGACAGACAGACAGGCAGACAGGCAGACACACAGACAGACAGGCAGACAGACAGGCAGACAGACAGACAGGCAGAGAGATACACAGAGAGGCAGACAGACAGACAGGCAGACATTATGGTTCTCTGAATGTTTCTTATTGTTAATATTATGATCCATCCAATTATCTTTAGCCACTCATCCTGGATTAGGTCAGCGATTAATGTAATGATTTTTTAAATCTATTTCATTTTCATGACATCATTACACAGTTGCATCGTTACACAGTTACACCATTACACAGTTACACTGTTACACAGTTCACTGCTATACTGTTACAGTTACACCATTACACAGTTACACTGTTACAGTTACACCATTACACAGGTACACTGTTACAGTTACACTGTTACACAGTTCACTGCTACACGGTTACAGTTACACTGAGACACCATTATAGTTACATCATTACACAGTTACACTGTTACAGTTACACCATTACACAGTTATACTGTTACAGTTACACAGTTACACCATTACACAGTTACACTGTTACACATACACAGTTACACCATTACACAGTAACA